>JALPQI010014000.1:0-27015 GCA_025490895.1 Thaumatotibia leucotreta
ATTTTTTTTCGCGTTTTTCGTATTTGTTTCATGCAAAACCGCTCACAATTTGAATCACGATTCCGATGTCAACCAGTATAAAAAGTAGGTAGTCAATTGGTTTGGTTTTAAAAATTTGGTTTATTCTTATCAAGAGTGCTTTTTTCAAATTGCATAATATTAAATTAAATCACTAATAAAAATTTTCGCTTATAAAATAGGAAACTTACCCGAATTTGGCAAAATTGGTGAATAGCTTACAAAAAGTTTGAATCATCTTGTATCCTTTGGCGGTTTTGTCTACTTTCATAGGCAAACGATTCGCGTGAAACAGGTAAAATACATTGTCCATATGGGAGGAGCCGAGCCAATTGAAGGAAGCTTTCGGGGCTTCCCCGAGGGATTTTCCCCATATACCAGCTCCGAAGAAATCCCTCTCACTAGTACAATTGAATCTGTAGAAATATCTCCTTTTTCCGAGTTTTGGCAAACGGCGAATGAATCTCTGGATAAATAAGTTGAAGTCAGCATGTGATGCGAAGTCGATGAATTCTTTGAAAGTTTCTTTATTGATTGCTTTCGTGCCAAAGTAATACCTGTGGATCTTCTCGGCGAGTTCTAAGGTCTTTTTGGGAGAAATATTATTCAAAAGTTTTCTTGGTACCAATAGTTCTGGCCACTTGTTGTAGACATCTAAGAGATCAGTGTCAGCGCAAGCACCAGCTATGATTACGGCTTCCTTACTTGTGTGTCCAATCATTACATCAACTATATTCACTTTCTTCTCTTTCAAAACTTTAAAGGGATCTTCTTTCATGAAATATTCTTGACCAAAGTCAGTTTCAACTACGGGATTGAAATAGTACATTTTGATGTAATGCGCGGCGTGTAATACTTCTTCAAATGCAGTTAAAGCTGGGTTAGTATCGAAAAGCTTTTCTACGGGAACACTCTGCAGGAATTCTAGGAGTTTCTCTGGGTCATCTGTGTTGATTCCTAGTTGCTGACCGAGTTTAAAAGCACGTCTCCTGGGTTCAAATGTTTGACACCACTCGCAAAAAGCTACTCCGCTCATTGGTATCGCTCTCTGAAACAAGCCCTTGGACATTGGCGACAAAATGTGGTAAGATGTGGCAGAACCGCCGGCGCTTTCACCGAAAATAGTAACGTTGCTAGGATCTCCGCCGAACTCCTTGATGTTGTTCTGCACCCATCTCAAAGCTGCCACTTGATCTTTCATTCCCGCGTTTCCAGGAACATCTTCCGTGTCTAGGCACAGGAAACCTAAGACTTCTAATCTGTAGTTCACCGTTACTAGTATAACGCCATGTTTGACTAAGAAGTCTGGTCCGTAGAAGTCGTCATCTCCTGAGCCACTTTTGTAGCCACCGCCGTGCCAATACACCATGACAGGGAGAGGTTTAGTGGGGTTCAGTTCTGGTGTGTACACGTTAAGATATAGGCAGTCTTCATTGCTAGGTTGGACTTCGAACGTGAAAATGTTGAACTGCGGGCAGACCGGCCCATGCTGCGTGGCTTTCCTAACGCCGGACCATGGAATCGGTGGCTGAGGAGCCTAAAAACATAAATGTCAGCTTCATTAAAAACTTAGCCTAATATTGAAATAAAGAAATTGGGTACCAACTACAAATCAAAAAAACAAAAAACGGAAGAGCTACGAGACGGGAAATCCAAAGAGCATGCCTTGTTATTATTCGCATAGCTTTTCTACCTTAATCTTGTCAC
This sequence comes from Thaumatotibia leucotreta, assembly GCA_025490895.1. Taxonomy (NCBI): domain Eukaryota; kingdom Metazoa; phylum Arthropoda; class Insecta; order Lepidoptera; family Tortricidae; genus Thaumatotibia; species Thaumatotibia leucotreta. The sequence goes on from JALPQI010014000.1 coordinate 1,726, forward strand.
AGTCAAAACAGGAAAATTTATGGATAATTTAATGATGTCAAAATAATTGACATAAGTAAATAGTTATTGCAATTTGGTACCTTGAAGCGCAGTTTCCCGACCGGCGGCGTGGCGTACGGGATACCTTTGAAGCTATGATACGTGGCATCCTTCGTCACCACCTCACGCAGTTCTCCCTCCAACCACCCTTGTTGTGTCAGCACTTTCGACATCTTCACCTGTCACATCGCCATCACATATATCGGAGTGGCCAAGGTGTTCACAAACCTCTGAGCAAGATGCTTAGCCAAGTTGCCAATCGCTAACGCTTAGTAGCGTATCGTAGTTTTCCCTCTCTGTCACTCTTCCATATTAGTAAAGCCCCCTAAAACAGTTTTTCAATTGTGCCAAGATGGGCAGAACATGCGCTCTTCTTAATACCTCGCATATATCGGCGCAACATCTTTGACAAATGTTGATAGAATATAGCCAATCAAAACTTTGAAAGACCAATCACAAGTATTGTAAAATGATGGTTTAAGATTTTCTAGGTTGATATTGACATTCATTACCTTGATGTATTGAAAAGGGCAATTTAGTATGGCGTGTGGCTTCCATGTTTTATTTGTTCGTAGCAATTGGCATACCAACATTCACGTTCATACCAGGGCTACCGGTATCCGTGTTACCCGCAGACACGTGTACACGAATCCTTAGCACCGGCGGTACTAAGAACCCGAACGACACGAAACGCCAAGAAACGTATCCAACTTAGAAACGTTTCCAAGCGCGGGTCCGCGTATCTACTTAGAAACTTTTCCAAGCTTGAGTCTTGCGGATCCATTACAATTGAATATTCGAAAAACCTATGTTTTTATTAGTAAAAAGTCTGAAACAAAAAAATACCTACCGAAAAATTCGCAGTTTTTTACGAATTACGCAGCTAGAAATTTTCTTTGTTGCAGGTTAAATGCGGTTCAATACTTTGTTCAAATATAAAATCGTACCTATATTTTAGATTGCCACTGCCACTACACATTGACGGCGGATCAGACACAGGTACTCGGGTATCCGTGTCTTAATTACACGGTTCCTAATGAAACGTTTCCAACGGGTAAGAAACCCGTTTCCCGGTAGCAAAGAAACGGGTACACGGAAACGGGTACACGAAACCCGGACACGACCGAGAGCCCTAGTTCATACCAACATTCGTAGTTGACAAATTAAAATCGTCAAATTATTATTGGACGATTTTCATTTTGTCAACTACGAGTAGGTTAGGTTAGATTGAATGATACGTCAGCGTAACGTTACAGTTGGCAACTTATGCAATGATTTGATTGGGACTATGAATATGATGGATTAGTTAATTAATGACTTAATAAATAATATTTCGGCCAAAAGTCATTAATTAACCAATTTATGGTCTCAATCAAATTATTGTAACATGTGTCGTTACTCGTTACTCATTTCATGTTTTGCTTAACGGAAATGATATAACTACTAAACGCGATACGATATCGATAACTACATCGCAGAGCATTCCTATTGCGACCTATATGGATCAAAAACAAAAAAAACAATACCAGGGCCCCCTTTCTCAAAAGCTTGTAGGTACACTTTGAATACGTAGCGGAATCACAATTGTAATGAAAGTCTCTTTATAAAAGAGAAAGGTTTTTATTGTTACCAAAGACCGGTTAAATTTGCGTCATTGTTCGCAATAACATTAAAATAAAATATCTTATCTATTTATTTAATAAATATTACATACCTAATAAAAATATAATATAAATAAATATTATATTATACACGGTGGAATTTAATCGGTGAACAGGAACCCATTTTTCTAATTCAGTAATCGATGGCGGTCACGTTTATGTAGCACTTAAGTGGAACCAAGTTTTTTTTTAGCATAACAAATTTTTATGTTGAAATTAAACTTTAATTAAAATTTATTGTCACCCTACTAATGGTTTAGTCTGAAAAGTTTAATACCTCTTTTCAAACTATCAGCCATGCATCGCTCTTATTTTACATAGGAATAAAGTCTATCGCAAAAATTAAAGCATGTGAGTGGTAAGTTTTTATGGCTGATAGTTTGAAAAGAGGTATTAAACTTTTCAGACTAAACCATTAGTAGGGTTACAATAAATTTTAATTTCAACATAAAAAAAAATTATGCTAAAAAAAAACTTGGTTCCACTTAAGTACTACATAAACGTGACCGCCATCGATTACTGAATTAGAAAAATGGGTTCCTGTTCACCGATTAAATTCCACCGTGTATACATATACAGGGTGTTTGGTTATCGGTGTCGGAGCTTTTAAGGGCTGAAACTAGAATCAATTTCATCGATAAATTACCAAACATTTTTTTTTGTGCCAACGATAATTAAATGGCGGCCATTTTAAAATTTCAAACAGACGAATACGGGCGCACGTGATATTTCTGGAATTATACGTTTGTTATCGGTCCTATCCTGCAAAAAAAAATCTCGTTAGAGAGCTCATTAGATAAGCAAACTTATTAAGCTAATCATTTGACTCAACTATTTGAACCACAAGGCCAAAAAAATTTTTTGAATTAAAAATAGTAAAAAAATTCACCTTAATTTTTCAATTAATTTAATTTTGCATGAAAACTAGGTCGTTAAGATAGGTTTTTGGTGTTGTTATTTATTAGTAAAGTATGTTAGCTAAAAAATAACACCATTATTACAGTTATATCTTAAGTACTTTAGGAATTACAAGTGCTCAAACATATGTTTATGTTTATTTTGTGTAGGTATATTTATATATTTAGTTTGATTTTTGCATAGTGCTGGTTTGTCTCCTTTAATTTATATACTATTGCTCTCAATTGCTCAAAGGTTAACTGGAAGAGATCGCTTACAGGGATAAGTTCGCCTTTGTACATTGTTACAATTGTGATTTCCATGTATTGTGTGTACAATAAAGTGTTTACTTACTTATTTAATATTTCTTTAATTTACATTAAAAATCATTTTCACCTCAGCAGCTCGAAAAGACTTCTTTTGATTCGCGAAATCAGTGAGCAAAGTGCGATTTTGCTCACTGAGTGAATGTTGTTTTCCATGACGTTTAGACTCCAACTTTTTCTTTTGTTTCTTTCACTTGTTAGTAAAAAGACAGAGATGAAAAATGTTACGTTATAAATTGTCATAATATGCATTTTTTTTTTCGTTCATGGCATCCTAGCGTATTCAGCCAGTTGTATTAGACGACGCGTTTTATCGGACCCGATTCCTTGTATCCGAACGGCATTTATGGCCCCTACCACCAAGCATACATAACATTGGCGTCCGTCATTCCACCTCTCTATCGCTCTTATATATAAGTGTGACAGAGAGAAAGACAGCCGTTTTAAAACGGACGGATATCGTGGTACTAGGCGAGTCAGAATCGCGTTCAGAAATTCGACACGAGTTCATTTCTAAATAATTATAACTGTTTTATAAAATTTTATGAGCTTTCATTTTTTTAGTAGTTATAATTATGTACTTTCTGTTACAAACATAATGGTAAAACAAAAACAAAAAATAACGGGATGGCACGTATAAATGTTTAATAACATATTTTCCTTTTCTCCATGCTGAGGTGAAAAGTTGTATGTACAACTTGAGAGCAAAGTTATTTGAATCTCGTGTCTTTCGAGTCTCTCGCTACGCTCAAGACTCAAAACTGACACTCGTATCAAATACGTACTTTGCTCTCATGTTGTACAAATAACTATTGTCCGTTTTATTTACGCATAGTATTATTTATTTATTTTCTATTCATACTAAGACAATTCACAAAGTAGACGGACAAAGTAGACAAACGAATGTTATAAAAAAGACACGTTTAAAACACTTACCAATTTGTTATAATGCCTGGAGCTCAATGGGTAATGTTGGGGTATAAGATGTACCTATGGCTATTTATGTACTTTGTGTACAGCTTTAATACTATCTCTGTAGATAATTTAGATTATTGTTGTTGATATATATTTAGATTGTGTGTTATTTTATCATGACAAGCAAAATTGTCCATCGTGTGTAAAAATACGGATAAATCACTTAACACTACACGTAGGACTGATGGCCGTCAGGGCTTCCATCATGGGTGTGATGTGCTGATGTGGCAGTCTGTGGCAGACCGCAGTACATTTTTTGAGTCTATTCGGAAAGTGACGACGTTTGGCAGCCAGAGACGCCCATATATCCCGCGTGCCTTCTCTTTCCGAACAACGCTGCGACATTACGTTACCGGCTGAGAGCGCGTTTTTGAGAAATAGACTATTAGTAGAGGTCCAAATGGAAAAAAATGTGCGCTGTGAGTTACAGTTTTGTAATTTTTACCAGAGCTAGAGGGTGTAAAAATAAATATTTTTAGATGTGGAGGGAAAACCAATTCCCCCCCTGAACGAGGGGGGAGGGGGGTGAATGTGCAAACGGAAGGGTTATGTTTAAATTTTTTTGTCTAATATTTAGGACTATTATTCATTGTTTGGTATCATTTTCATATAAAACAGACACGGGGAATTCATTTTTAATAATAAACATGAGGATTTTCATATATAAAAAAAGAATTATTGGTATAAAGGTAAAATAATCACCGTTTTTATTTTGATTGTTGCGTTATATAAGTATTACCAAATAGAAATATGAAAATAAAAAAAATACTACAAGATAGCATATTTATTGTAGTTTTTAAAAATATATACTATTTGGAACTTTCCATGCAAAAATAAGTTGTAAAAAAATTGCACCTGTCGCGTACCTCGAATAAAATAGGGACGTTGCTTTGACTTATTGTTGACAGTACGTTTCTACTGCGGGAATTTAGCGATTTTGCGTAAACAAAATACTCCATAATGTCTGTTAGGGCAAATTGCATCAACCTGGGTTAACCAAGCAACCCAGGTTAAACGTTTATTTCACACGGAATTTGATAATTGATAAATTTCTTATGAAGTAAGTGACTGACCCGGCACTATACAGAGGATATCCGAGACATCAGCCTATGTGATATTAGAATGGCTCTTGAACAGCTCAAAAATAACAAGGCCAAAAACCAATCTTTATGGCCCTTCAGAAGTTGTTCAACTCCGGAAGGGAGAACGCCTTAGGCATGGAACAGAAGAGCGCCTTAGGCATGGAACAGAAGAGTGGTGGTACTGTTCTTGAAAAAAGATGACAACGCCTTATTGAAGAACTACCGATCCATCTCACTTCCGAGCCATATTTGTAAGATGTATTCAAGAGTCATTACGAATCGTCTTGCACGCAGGCTTGATGACTTCCAGCCTCCCGAACAAGCCGGTTTCCGAATTGGCGTTTCGTGAATGTTATACAGAAGACCGAGGAATAGGTATAACCTGCCCCTCTGTTTATTTCCATGACGTACTAATGCGGTTTAATTTAGGTCGAGAGAAAGGGACAAGGCTATACGAGTCGTGTATCACTGCCCCTTTCCGAGAACCTAAACTGAATCGCATTAGTACGTCATGATAGCCCCCAAGGCCTTCTATTTGATCGAAACTCTGGGCAGAACTACAGTCTCTTTAACGGTACCAAGTAGACTACCGCTATGTCGAAATATTGAGGTGTTTGTACGAAAGCGCCACTATGTCAATCCGACTCCAAGACCAGAGCTTGAAGCATATTATACTGTAGCAGGGAGTCAGGCAAGGAGGTGTCATCTCCCCTAATCTGTTTATCGCTGCACTGGAAGATGTCTTTAAGACTGGACTGGAGAAGGTGAGTATCAACATAAACAGCGAGTACAACCTCACTCACGTTCAATTCGCTGATGATACGGTGGTCTTGGCTGAGACCTTGGAAAATTTCAGTACGATGCTCGCTGACCTCAGTAGCGCCTTTGAGCGAGTTGGTCTTAGGATGAACATGGATAAGACGAAAACTCCCGTTACAATCAGTGACTAAACTCGAAGGTGTAGACGACTATAATACTCGTATACCTAGGACAAACTACCCAGTTAGGTAGGTCCAACTTTGAGTAAGAGGTCAATCATCGAATCCGACTAGGTTGGGCAGCGTTTGGGAAGCTACGACACATCTTTTCGTAAAATATTCCGCAGTTCTTGAAGACAAAAGTATTTGATCAGTGTGGCAACACACACTGATTCAAAGATTTAAAAGAGTGATGACATACGGTACTGAAACGTTGTCGCTTAGAATGGGCCTCATAAGAAAGCTTAAAGTCACCCACAGGGCAATGGAGAGGGCTATGGTGGGAGTATCTCTACGAGGTCGTATTAGAAATGAGACGATCCGCAGCAGAACCAAAGTATAGCTTCATAGCTCTCCGAATCACTAAACTAAAGTGGCAGTGGGCGGGGCACATTGCACGTAGAACCGATGGCCAATGCGGCGGCCTCGCAGGTGGAAGGCACAGCGTGAGTAGGCCCCCCACAAGGTGGACAGTGAAGGTCTCAGGAGTCCGCTGGATGCGAGTGGCGCAGGACTGGTCATTGTGGCAATCTTTGGGGGAGGCCTATGTTCAGCAGTAAACATCTTTCGGCTGATATGGTAATAATGATGATTTATGAAGTAAACGTTTAACAATAGATTGTCAAATTCCATATAATATAAACATTTAACGTGGGTGAACTGGGTTTGTTGTATAGTCCCGGTTAGTGAAAATTACCTTTATCGTCTTTGGTAATGAGATCATTACCTAATAACACTTGTAAAAATTATTACCCATTCCGATTCGACTAAGTATATATTATACGTATGATCAGATAGACCAGATATATAATATACACGCAGTATACAATAATCGATAAAATCTAAAAATAGAATCTGAACTACTAAAATTCTTAACAAACTTAAGTTGTTTAAAAAAAGAACATCAGAAAATATTCAATTTACTTTCATATAAATAAATATTTACAACTGTAATATGCACAATAATATGTAAGTACAAGAATATGTATAATCTATGAGCAGTGGCCGACACAAAAGTCTCTTTTTTGAGGTTACGCGGAGCTTTTTGTTGGAGGTACGCGTCAGGTAATTTTTTTTTTCAGTGAATTTTTGTATGAAAGACTACAAAATGTGTATATTTTTAAAAACTGCAAGAAATATGCTATCTCACACTAATTTTTTAATTTGGATAAGTTTATTTTTTAATACTTATATGACGCTTAAATTAAAATAAAAACGGTAACTTTTTTACTTTTACTCCAAAAAATCTACATTTTTATATGAAATTGCTCATGTTTATGATAAAAAATGGATTTTCCAGGCCCGTTTTACACGAAAATGATACCAAACAATGCATAGTAGGCCTTATTAATTAGTAAAAAAATATTAAACGCAACCCGTCCACATGCACATTCACCCCCTCCCCCCGCGCTCAGGGGGGGAATTGGTTTTCCCTCCACATCTAAAAACAACTATTTTGAGACCCTCTAGCTCTGGTTAAAATTACAAAACTGTAACTCGCAGCGCACAATTTTTCTCAACTTTGTATGGACCGTGACCCTTACTATATAGACTTTTGACAGATGTAATTATGCATATCGTTACAATAGTGCGCGTAGCTATATAACTAGCAAAAAAAAAGGCCAGGAGTAGAAAAAATGCTTTACGTATTGAGTAAAACTTAACGTATCCCATACTTTCCAACTCATGGTACAGCAGTGTTATTCACTAAGGAAACCGCCTTGCTCTCAGTGCTGCGGCAGCGTCCAGCCTAAAAATGGTATTCACTAATGTACTTTAAACGACACTAGTGCTCGGCGACGAACGCGGCGTGAGCTGGGACTACACTGCGTCGAGAGTTTGACGTTTAATGTACGAACTTCGTATTCTCTAACCAAAAACAGCAACGAACTCGCCTACAACCTCGCTCACAGCCTCGATTCCTAATATCAAATAAAACAGCTGGGATTTTAGACAAGGCTGTCTCGACGTCGAGCTCGTTGACGAACGCAGCGTCGAATGTGTGAATAAGAGAATAGCATAGCTGCTACTGTCTTCGCATCTCTTCATTCACTTCGACGGCTACAGAACTGCTTTTTACCGTTTCACCCTTGCTCGTTCCCTCTTGCTGCTCCATTTTGACTACGGTGACGTCGCAACGCTGGACCTTAATGAGGAGCTGTTGGATAAGATGGAGCGTTTGCAGAATACCTGTATAAGGTATATTTTTGGCCTGCGTAAATACGATCACATCTCGTCTTATCGCTCTCAGCTCGAAATGTTGCTTATTCGCCGCCGTAGGAACTTACACACCTTGTCTCTCCTTTTTAATGTGCTCTTTATTCCCTCTTCCCCCCCCTTATCTCTCAGAGCGGTTCAAGTTTCTGGCTGAAGGGAGTGGCCACAAGTTTCGATCTAGCGCGGAACTTTATCTTTTAATCCCACCTCACGATCATCGATCCTATGCCAAGTCCTTCACGGTATACGCTGTTAAGCTGTGGAATTCTCTGCCATCCCCTTTGAGGCAGTGCCCGTCCGTCGCGTCGCTAAAGGCTATTTTTTTTATTATTTTCAATAATAATACAAAGATGCTTACTACTACAATTTCGCCAAACCAAAGTTTAACGGCGAGGCTAAGCACTCTTATTAATACTTATAATTACTTATTAGCATGCACCATCAGCAATATAAAACTAACAGCTAACTTTTTGTACTCCAGCACTTAAATCTAAAATTAAAATAACTATGTGAGAGTATCTAATAGGAACTTGTTTACTTTGTTTTTAAAAAGTACTTTACTACTACTATTATTGCAACAATTTTCAAGAAAACATTGTTAAAGATTCGAGGTGTAAGGTAACTGCGCGTTCTCTTACCGTAATAGTTAACTATTAGCAGACGGCTCAACATAGTGTTAGGCCGGTGGCAAGATAAAAACTACAAATGTGATTTTAGACACGTTAGAAGCGTTTTCAGCAGGCTGTAATGCGTTTTTCAGGCCGTTACAGAAAGTCCTCTTTCACATACTACAAAATCAAAAATTCACCCCAGATACCGTCGTTTTCACAATATTTCCGAATGGTCGATCGAACGCATATCAGAGAGAGTGTAGGTAGGTATGTGCCGTTGCATGTTTTTGTATTGGTATATATATACCAATACAAAAGGCAGTGGGCGGGGCACATTGCGCGGAGAACCGATGGCCGTTGGGGCGGGAAGGTTCTTGAGTGGCGGCCACGTACCGGAAGGCGTAGCGTGGGTAGGCCCCCCCACATGGTGGACCGATGACCTGGTGAAGGTCGCGGGAGTCCGCTGGATGCGGATGGCGCAGGACCGGTCATTGTGGCAATCTTTGAGGGAGGCCTATGTTCAGCAGTGGACGTCTTTCGGCTGATATGATGATGATGATGATGATATATATACCTATATAGGTATGTATTTGTACATATATAATATTTTATTTATACAGATATGTATTTATTCATATTTTTTTGCTTGTATACCAGTATTTATATATATATATTGCCGTGTGGTGACGGCAGTAAGAATACATTTGTCACCACCCCAACTCCTCCTGCGGGTGTCGTAAAAGTCGACTAAGGGATTAAAGTGTCACTGACCATTCTACAGGATTGATGATGGGCAGCAGCGTCATTGTAGTAGACACATTACTGCGATCGTCAATCCGCTTGCGATCGTGGCGATTATGGGTATTATCCTCCTAATGCGTCTATACGCATAGTTAATAGGAGAGGCCTACGTCCAGCAGTGGAATATCATATGCTGATGATGATGGTGATGAAATATATATATATATATAGGTATATCTATAAATATAGGTAAATATATATATATATTTTTTTAAATAAGTAAGTTCGGATATGTGACACGAGTCTTGTTCTCATGAACCCACTACGTGTGGGTACATGGTTTTGTCTACCAACACCAGTATCCTCTCAGTTACTCAAAGGTTAGCTGGAAGAGACCCCTTAAAGGGATACGTTCACCCTTCTACAATTTCACTTTATATGTTTTATTTTTATTTTTATGATTTGTGCAATAAAGTGTTTACGACTACTACTACTACCACCGTTTTGTCGAGTCACCTAGGTGGCGTTTATTTATCATCACGCACGTGAGTAAATAAATCAATAGTGATCGATGGTAAGATAAACGTCTTCATATTTAGATAAAAAATATCTGTAGGTAATTTTAAAAATGAAATTAAAAATACATTCAAATTATGTCCAAAAAAATCTAGCTTTTTCAGGACATTGAACCTAGGTACTTAATACGAAAATATTTCTTTTCGTAATTTTATGATGTCGTTAGAAATAATGGATAAATATTAACAATTTCTCTTAAGAGGCGTAGTATCTAAAACTAAAAGAGTATCCATAAATATTTGGTTCGAAATTCAAAAAAAATTGTAGTAGGGTCGATTTCATGGTGAAGTACGTAATTTTTTTTAAAAGTTCGAATTCTGTTTTATTTGCCTTTAAAAATGACATTAAGCCTTCTTTCAGCAAAATATGTCTAAAATATTTAAGGTAGTTTCGCTTCATGTCCCAAAGCCATCTATTGGGACTGCCAGCAAAAGCACCTGACACTTAATTGTACAATGGGATTGAAGGAAAGGTCCAATTATGTGAAATTTCGATATTGTCACCCTATAAAATAAATAGTAGATTTAACAAAACTTACAAACTCCTCTCTGAGCAAAATATCGTGATTCAAATAAATATTTTCTGTTAACATGTTAGGTACGCAATGGTACTTCCTTCCACCTTAAATTGTGAGATAATATTCATACATTAATACAACTTGTAAAGACCACAGATTTTATAGTCTTAAATTAGCAAATAAGTGAATGGCAAAATAATATCGGTTTTTCGCTTTATAGTTTTTTGCTGTCTAATTCGTACATTATTTACTAATAAAATATGTTTTTAAATAATATTATCCAGAGGAATATTGCTTGAAACATTGTAGCGATTTGAAAGGCACACGATTAAATTAATAATTTCCCGACTCTGATACGGTGTGCCTAATACAACACTTTTTTTAAAATAAATAATTATCTTGGGACATCTTACACAAATCGACCTAGTCCCATGGTAAGCTCAATTATGGCTTGTGATGTGGATACCAGGCGACGATATATTACAATAGATGGGACAAATATTTATGATAAATAAATACACAAATAATGCCCTCACCGGGATTCGAACCCGGATCCACCGTACTCCGGAAGCTTCGTACTTTATTTCCACATTTAATTATTCACTTTGTCGACGTGACTGATTTGCATATTGGCATCAAATTTCAGCTTTCTAGTGCTAGCGGTGACTGAGATTATCCGCGGTCGGAAGTTGAAAGGATGGACAGAGAGAAACATAATTATTGGCAAAACTATAAGGAACTACGGAACCCTAAAAACGATAATGTAAACCACGCAGTCACATTATGATTTCTAATACTTTGGACTGTGACGAGTGAAATTTTGATTATAATAAGATCTGACGTCATTGATCAAAGTAATCAAACCTACTTATACCGAGTGTTCATAGACTATGGAACATGAAGGGATAGTACTTTAAAAATAGTTGAAAGACTATTTTGGCAAAAAGAGACTGTATCCTACCTTTAATAGGGAGTAATTCTGCATTCATAGATTTTTAAAGGTACATATTCTAAGCAGCAATAAAACATTTTCTTAAAATTTTCATCATTAATTTTAGTAATTTTACCCTATTTCTTTCTTCTGAGATACTATTTATGTTAGTTGAGAAGATTTTTTTAAGTACTTGCCCTCGATTGGCTCCATATAAACAGGAGATGTTTATTTTCCCCTATTTGAGTTGGTTCAATTTCCATACGAGGAATGTAATTTTTAGAAAATCTGTAATTGCAGAATTACTAACTTTTAAAAATGATAAATAGTCTTATTTCAGCAATATGTATTTATCATTTCTGTAATTTTAGAATTATAACTGACTTGAGACTCAAACATATTAAAATATTATCGAACCGGGTTACTCGCGTATTTAAGTCGATGATTGCTCGACATGTTTCGACTCATTAACCCTTAAATGCATGACTTTTTCTTTTCGTTCCAAAAACAAAACGTGCATACCTAATGGCGTCGCAAGCACGAGAAAAATAGAAAAAAAAAATCCGTGGACATATTTTGGGTGGAATTTGTACTACTAATCAACATTTCGATACATCATACAATATACATGTTTTTTGCAAAAACGTGCATGATAAAACATAAAAATTTTATTTACTTTTATATGGAAAAGTGTATTAAATTCAGTAATTGTAAAATCGTTATGGTATGAATTACAAAATTCCAACTCCAATTTCTTACTTAGTTAAAAATCGCTTAACGCACGCAACGAAAAAAAAAATTCCGCCATCTTGCTTATAAACACATGTAAGTTTTTTTAATACTGTTACGCCGACGAATCAGTAATAAGTTTGAAAGTTAATTAAATTTCCTTGCAAAATTAACCTTAAGAACATAATATACGTATCTAGTTTTCAAACACCAACTACGTTTGATACCTACCTTGTAGATCAATAATTAATTTTGGCTTTGTATTACTTTGTCTTTGTGGTACAATAAAGAGTATTTATTATTATTATTACGTTTTGGTTATGTACGATACATCGTACACCATGCATTTAAGGGTTAAGATAGCCCTCGTCCGGAGTACCCTCGGCCAAAGCCCGACGCGTACTACGGGCCTGGGCCCTGATAGAACGGGTACTGGCCGCGAGCCGTGGTGGCGGGGGCGATGCAAGGAAAGATCTACCCTCAACCCTCAATGCAATGCCTCAGTGTTACTTTTGTCATAAAGGGGGTTGCACAACACTTGTATTCTTATTATTATTATTTTTCAAGCCGCTAAGTAGTGTTTGTCCCTTACGGTCTCATTGACATATTGATAAGACCAAAAGGAACAAAGAACTCTTAGCGGCGTTAAGTTAGGAGACAATTACGAATAAGGAGCTATATCCCTTAATAGGTGGTTATATTATAGCTGTCTAGTTATTGTCAAATTTGCACCTCAAATTGCCCTCGTAAGCATAAACGCAGTAACTAGTTTTGAAATGTTAATTAATATCAGAAGTATCAGAACATAATTTGCAGTTAAATAAAGTAAACAATTGATTGACACTTTAAAACTAGTTACTGCGTTTATGCTTACGGCAGAATAGCAACAGCAGCATTCGATTCCGTGACTACAAACTGATTACTCTGATTGTGTCCGCTTCGACCACGATTTCCGTAATCAAACAGTGTGGACGGGCTGACAACGTTGCTGATTAAACATCTATTAGTGAATAGCCATAAATTCAGGTTTTATCTTTTGAGGTGGGCCTTATTATTCGATTGCAAAACAATTGTACATATTAAATATCACGATCGCTGCATTTGTGTTAAGGTGCATGCAGACCAAAAGAGCATTCGCTGTTCTATCCCCCACTCTACGGAATCAACGAATCACGTTTCGTGTAACGATCGAATTTCGTAAAGTAGGGGGATAGAACAGCGAATGGTCTTTTTGTCTGCTTGCACCTTTACGAAACTTTACTAAAGTTAGTCATATAAAGTGGTATACTCTTTTCAACAACCTTGGGCAGTGTTCCTCCTTCTTGCGTCGTATTCCCCATCGCTGAGGGTCGTGACTTCTTCTCATATTTTTTTTTGACGATGTTACGCCATCTGTCTCGGTCGATTGCAACGTGTAGAGCCTCGTGAACTTTCGAGTTAAGGTTGAATATTTGGTCGGACCATCGCATTAGACTTCGTCCCTTAGGCCTTTTTCGACCTTGCTAGTGACGAGGAGCTTCTATGGATATTCCGAGGATCTTCGGCAGTGGTAAAAGGGTGCAAATAAAAGAAAATGGAGGTGCATGTTGTTTATTGCTCATAGAAGTTTGAAGGTATCTTTTTTCTCTGCCAAAAGATGTTACACTAAATTTAACTTCGTAACATAGAAAATATGACGTAAAATTTTGTCGTAAAATCTAAAAAGCCCCCGCGGCATGGTGCCAAGGATGCTGGCAGCATTACCTCGCTATATCGCGATACTGATGCATAGAGATATCTGCCAGCACGGCGGTCACCAGTTGCGTCGACAAGCTGCTTAGGCCCTGGTTTTTCTGGCCGGCGACCGGCGACCGAAGCGTATTGAAGGTGGTATCTCTGACACGTCGTCAGTTACCCGCTGCCGGCGACGTTTCAGAGAAACCACCCTCAAACATTCGCGAACAAAACATTCGAACGTCGTCGGCGGCGGACAGGCGTCGGTCGCCGGCCGCCAGCCAGAAAAACCAGGGCCTTAGATTATTTTCCTTTTCACTTAACATGTCATGCATATAATATATGTTTGATGATAATTGTGAACAAAATTCCGTCTCAGAAACCTTTCAGCGTACCAACATTACAATTTCGGCCGTAAATTACGGCCCTTGTGGTCTCGGAATTAAATCCACGCACGCATGACGAACGAGCGACGACAGGTGTGTCCTGATTACACGTGACGTCACAGTTATTGTGTTCAGCGAGATTTTGGAGGCGTAATGTTTTGTGTATATGTACAGTTACCGGCAATAACATCTTGCGTTGTGTAGACCGCAAAAATACAGGTGATTTTTTATTCACCGGTCAAACTTTAGTCGTTTCAAAAACATAGTAAATATACCATATAATCTAATAACTGGAGTTCGAGGCCAAAGAATCTACGAAAATATTGCCACACCAATGAAATGTTCTTACAATAGTAAATCCTTATTTTCTAAAAACAGACGTTGAGATATGTTATTTATTGGTAATTTTAATTCTTTAATTTATAGAAACAATATTATTTACTTATTTTCACGTAAATATAAGATATTTTAATAAAAACTTAATTATCCGCAATTATTAGTAACAAAGTTGGTATTGCGCTGGTATCACCTCAGGTGTAGTGTGTGCTGTACCAAAACATTTGGTACAGCAATTTAACTACTCATAAATTAAAAGGTAGGTATGGTTAAATTACAAAGCAGTATAAGTACTATACGTAATAAGGCAGGGGTGCCTTATTACGGGTTAAAATTATGGGAAAGAAATTTGGAAATGTAAAATAAAAGCATTTTTTGTATTTTATTTTTTATTTGTCTTCTTCATCACTTATCCTCCTAAGTCCTGGGTAAAAATCGAGTACACTCCCATAAAAGCCGAGAGGCCTTTATAACACCATCAGTGTTGAGTCCTGAACTTACTGTCGCTTATTTTAAGTTAAAACTGCTTAGTAAATAGTATAGTATAGTACTTATACTGCTTAGTAATTTAACCGTACCTACTGTCTTAACAAATATGGCACGCTGGCGTATGTGTTCACTGGTAATTCATCTTCTTTTTAAAATAGGCTTTGAAACGTTGGCTCTTATCATTTTAAGTTCTTTACAAGAAAATTTTGTCATATCAATGTTAGTTAAGAGAAAAGAAAAGTTTTTAGGTATTTACGTGTTTTTAAGAAAATCCTAGTTGTGACAGCCATATTAAACAAAAAGGCGTGCAAACATTACACAGGTACATAATGTTTTTATTAGGAATTATTTTAAATAAATTAATTAAATAACAAAAAGGTTGTGGAAACCTGAAAACTTTATTTGACAATGACATAAGAGACTTTGACGGATTTGACAATAACGCATCTGTCGTAGTTTCGTTGGCCTCGAACTTCAATTACTAGATTAGTTATGGCCTTAATCAAAAAATCACGATCGCGTCAATCAATAGGCATGATGCCTGGCAAGTCAAATCAGCATCTTTTTTCGAACTGTCAAAACGATCAGCACTATGGAATTCTATATGAAATACTCAAAAGTGACGTCACGTTTGAGTACTGCCAAATGACTACTATTTTAAGTTCTTTTCAATTTATTAAATAGAATTTCTGTACAAAAATTACTGAAATCTACATCTTAGTAATAATTTTTCGTGTATTACGTCGTGCATAAATGTCAAATAATTTTTACTACAGTCATCATCCCTATTGTGTTATATTATAAAAGTTAGTTTTACAAACTGTATGGTATACACTGTCCAACACCTTTGGCAGTAGAAAAAGTTGTCAATTTAAAAAAATGTAAGTTATGTGGATCGCTCACAGAAAATTTTAATTTGTTGCCCGTTTTCACTCTTAAAAGTTGTTACACAAAATTTTACTTAGTAACACAAATTTAATGACAGAAAATTTAGCAAAAGATCCTTTAGGGGGTTAATTCTGAGGTCAAATTGTTGAACTTTTACTACGGGACTGACATACGATTCAAGAAAAAAATTTGATGCTGAAGCATCCATATCTCAGGATTTGTATATTATTTATTAGTATTTTATTAGTAGTAGTATTTTATATATATGTATTTTATTAGTAGGCGGAAATTCATTACAGTATATATACATTACAATATAGTTTAATTCCCATATGTATAAGCTATTTAAACCAACACATTTAAAGTGGTGTTATTTAATTTCTTTCAGTATTTTAAACTTAAAATAGGTACTATATTTACCTATGTTCTAACATCAGAATTCGAAGGGCAAAATTGTATTCCAATAAGTCCATACAACAACATACCTAGTAAAGTTAAAATGTAACTTACACAAGGTGGGCAATAAAATCCAGGGCAAATTGGACCCTTCTCCGTACAACTTGTCTTTCCAGCCCATTTTAACATACTAATATTGGCCATTAAAATAAATTAAATTGTTGGGCATGCCCGAAAAGGCCTTAATCTATCCCAGTGATAATTTTGGAACGTCTAACATAAATAGAACCCTTTCCAGAAGATATTGTGTTTATGCTAAAGCTCTAAGTTACTTGGATAACATGTTTTAGTCATTGTCGTAGGGAAATAAGCCGTTCTTGATGAAAATAAAGCCTAATTTGCCGGCGTCATTTTAATTCGCTTAGGCCTTAAAGTGTTCGTTAATTGGTTTTTCATCACACTTGCTGTCTAAGCGCGCCATTGCTTGCGCGCGTAGCGGGAGTAATAGAAAAGTGAAATTCCCTAGGGAGTAATAGAAATGTCAGTACGTCATTTAATAATATGATGTCTTAAAACTTATTTTTTTGTCGGCAAGTGTGATGAAAAACATTGTATGCATCACGGTAGGTAAGCGGAATACTAACTCGAGTCATAAAAGCCCTCCGCCTGACGGCGTCGGGCTTCTAACACTCTCGTTAGTAATTCCGTACTTACCTCCCTTGATGCACAATGTACTATTAAATAAGACGGAATAATGCTGTACATTAACACCAAAAAGGATTCGGGTTCCTATTCATTCGCAGATATCTTTTGATATGTATAGTTAGTCTGCATCAAATAGATAATATTTTTTTACCATTTGAAGACATAGTTAAGGCAAAAGGTAGTCAGTCATATTGACTAAAAGTAAATTTAATCACAAAATGTAATAATTTTTCTCTTGTTTTTTCTTACCAAGCCGACGCCGCGGCAGACCAAAGAAGCGATGGCTAGATGTCGTGAAGGCTGAGTGTGAATGGGCTTACAGTAGAAGATGCCCAGGATCGCGTAAAGTGGAGGAAATGCAGGAAAGCGGACCCTGGCAAAGGCCGGGATAACGCTAGGTAGAAGAAGATAGTGATAAATTGATGCAACTAAAAAATCGCAGTCCTTTGAAATTAACACATCATATCGTTCACCCTGTAGAAGTTCGATTTTCATTATAAATATACTGTAGTCTAGTTTTACTTACCCAGATTCCTCAAACTCCGTATATATCTAGTGAGTTAGTGACGTAGGTCCGTTGAATAATGAATAGCGCAGAATGTGACGTCACTGCAACGGAACTAGCTCGAAGCTTCAATATCGCCACTATTATTTACTTACTCAACATCGTATCTGAAACACTCCTTTGATGAAAAAAACACCCTTATTGAGAGTGAAAGAAAGGCGACATTTCTATGAATTTATTGACTGTAGATCCGATTGAGTAGTTTAGTGACGATATTTCATAAAACGTTTTTAATGCGCTCGTCATAGCGTACGTTTGCAGCTGAATATTAACGCGTGAATGACGTTAAACGGCTCAAACCTTTTTATAGGTTGCCTATAAACATTTTGTTTACTGGTAAGTTTAGCTACGTACCTAATGTATAATGTAAAATGGGCTGTGGGCAGGTGGCTTATGATGGTCCCGTTTTATCTATTTATCGTGCTACGCGTCACGTTCGCACTTTTATACTTGTTAAAACCTGACGGCAACAACGACAAACGATTAAACTCGGTACAATCATAAGCCTGCTGGGCTGTCAGAAAATCAGATGGCTGATTGGGCCAGAAACTGCTGGACTGGCGACCACGTACCGGAAGACGCAGTGTGGGCACACCTCCTACGAGATGGTCCGACGACTTGGGGGGTTATGACGTACAAATGTGATTCAGTCTAGGTTCAAGGACCGGAACAGATATACTCGTATAGCCTTGTCCCTTTGTATCGACCTAAACTGAATCGCATTAGTACGTCATGGTAACCCTCCTGGCCAAGGTACGTATAGCGGGAAAACCACTGGAGGCACAGCCCAGAACCGGTCATATAGGGGATCATCGGGGAAGGCCTATGTCCAGCAGTGGACGTCTTTCGGCTGAAATGGATGGAAGAATGCACAAGTCTAATCTGGCGTTTTATAAATTGCCACATGTTTGGATTTCTACCGATATTGACCTAGACTACAATCTAGATTTTTGGGATAAATGGTTGTCAGGCATTCTGCCAAATCTGGATGTAGGTCGAGCGATCATAAAGCTTTTGCGAAAATAATTATATTGATGGAAACGTGGTCTGGTCGCGCTCTATTTCATTATTCGGAGTACACGCTACCAGATAGTATAACTGAAACTTTATTTGATTCTAGATTTTTCTGAAAATAGAAATAACTTTATTCAATATACCTACACATACACAAAAATCACAATATACAGCAACGAGAAATAATTATACAAATAAATGCGTGTATGCTACGAAATGGCCTCATCTCAGCATGTTGCTAACGAGTGCCAGCGCTGTGGCCTATACCACAAAACTTTACAAGCGTACAATTCTACAAAATTGTATAAACTCAGAAAAGTTGTCAATTTTGTAGAATTGTACGCTTGTAAAGTTTTGTGGTATAGGCCACTGGTCTTCCGATGAGGCCATGCAAATACATATCTGTCGTCTGCCAACCAATCGGCTGGGCACATGATTGGTGCGACAATATGTCGCTACGAGATAGACTTCCCGTCTTTTACTAACTATATATTAATAAAAGAGGGACGGATAGTTTTTATCGCCGCGAGATACTACAAACCCTACAATATGTGGTTAGGGTTTAGGGAGAAGTTATGTAGAATAGGTTATAACATAAATTTCTTGCAAGCATATCGCTTCTATGTTTTAATTTTTATACAATTAACACAGCAATAAGGTATTGTCAGACATGGAAAAAGCGAAAACACTTTTATTTAACGCCCCTAAATAATTAGATAGCCAATCAATTGTGCCATGTAAAGAAAAAAAAGCAGTTAATGCCATTATGATTATCGACAACAGATACTGGTTTAAACCACGTAGTGATACGACAAAAGAGTGCCACTTTATTCCCGCTTATCAGGGTTAGGCAAAGGGTGTCAAATAGATCCCTCCTCTAGCCGTACCACCGATATTGCAGCGAACATGATGGACTACTTTACCTATCGAGCAAAAGCTAACGTAAACGTTACCGTCACTGTGACTGAAATTGTTACGTGCCAACTCAAGGTACAGTAGCCGTGTCATGACTTTACAAGTATCGGTAACGTTAGGTTTTACGCGATACGTAAAGCAGACCATGGAGCTCGCTCCAATATGAAAAGGTGCGTTCAAACCAAAAGAGCATTCGCTGTTCTATCCCCCGCTCTACGAAATCAACCAATCACGTTTTGTGTACCGATCGAGTTTCGTAGAGTGGGAGGTTAGAACAGCGAATGCTCTTTTGGTTTAAACGCACCTTAAGTGCGAGCGCGAAATAATGCATTGCGTATCGAGTAAAGCCTATATAATCCTTTACTTTCCAACTTATGGTTACAGCAGAATAATATTACCTATTCTGGATGTGGTTTCTAAATGGTACATTACTATAGAGGCCGGGACGAAAGGGCTTGCCGGCCGAAGACATATAGACGAGGATAGGCCTGAGGCGGGCAACTCTATATTTCCGGCAACTCTATATTTCCGGCCGTAGTATGAATAGTGCTTTTCTCAAACATGCAATGAAATAAACAACAAAAACATTTTTTTTTGTTTAGTGGCAGAATGTCATGACGCCTGTGCCACAAATTTGGAATGGAATTAAAAAAGAGAACTTTATTTAATCTACTTATTTATTTAATCTCAAACTTCGCAGCCTATTATAAGGAACATAACAACAATATTTCATTGCATGTTTGAGAAAAGTAATTTGTCCTTTACGAAACACAATGGGCAGCACGAAGATAGGCATGGTATGTATATA
This sequence comes from Thaumatotibia leucotreta, assembly GCA_025490895.1. Taxonomy (NCBI): domain Eukaryota; kingdom Metazoa; phylum Arthropoda; class Insecta; order Lepidoptera; family Tortricidae; genus Thaumatotibia; species Thaumatotibia leucotreta. Next base: position 22,220 of record JALPQI010014000.1, read on the forward strand.
ATTATTTACTGTTATATATTTACCTTTAATATTTCGAGAAAAATGGGTCTTTACAACAATGCTGGATAATTTGAAAGGTCGGAGGACAATAGATTAAGATTGGGATGCTTGGAATAGTCTAAATGCGGGAGATATTACGTCTTTCGCCTCTCTTTGTGTCTTGGTAATGGATAATGGATATTGAGAAAGAACGCATAGGAATGTAGGCACAAATATCTGGAAATATGTATATTAGGTAAGTAGTATCACTCCGGACACAAGGACCAAAATCGGTAACATAATATATGTTTGAAATTTACCAAAACTGAAAAGGCCTTTTTTGTGGGTTTTCTTGGGATATCTTATACAAATCAACCTAGTCCCACGGTAAACTCAAGCAACGATATATAGGTTTAAACATGTGGACACTTACTAGACAGCCATGTTCAAGGAACAAATATTTGTGATAGGATAAACAAATAATGCCCTCGCCGAGATTCGAACCCGAAACTTCCAGCTTCGTAGGCAGGGTCACTACCAACTAGCCCACGGAGGCTGATAATAATAATTCAAGATTCAAATACTTTACGTATAATGTTCAAAAAACACAAGTCAAAAAACAAATTATACACTACGAGCCCCGATGCATATGTTCTCGTCCAGTTAGACAGTTTTTCGAGATTATCCCGTTCATCCAGGGGAAAAGGTTTAGAGACAAAACCTTCACTATTCAATAGTAGTACTAAAATAGTTTCTTTGAGTATAAAATATTTGGACTTAATAAATCAGAATAAAAAAAAAAACTATTTTACGAGAGAGGTATTTTTTTTAATTTTTTCCACAATTTTTTATTTTGTAAAATAATCAATGAATGTAAAGAACGCCATTAATATTAAAGACGACATGGTACACCTGATGCACTGCGAATTTTGCGTCAAGCTTATAAGCGCGGAATTACGGTGGTGAACGAAAATATAATTTAGACACTGGTTTGTTAAAATAATATAATAATATTAATAATAAATTTATTAAACAACAAAGGCGTACTTCAGATTGTTGTGTCTCTTGAAATGTAGTACATTAACCATGACTAACGTTCATACAATTTATCACTAGCATAATGTGATCATTTTTAAAATATTCAAAAATTTGTAAAAATTGTTTCGAACTAGACGAACTCCACTGCATCGGGGCTCGTATAAACAAGACATAGCAAAAAATAAGCTTGTAGGTAAAGGAAACCTTGGTTATTCGGTGATAGGAACATTTCTCCTACTTGCTCGTGATATTGTTATTGCTTGGAACATTGTTTTTGAGATGGAGATTACATAAAATGATGTCAAGTACATCATCATTACCAGCTAACTTAAAAGTAAAACTAGATAAATATCAAAATAAATCTAGAACAGAGCGGTGAAGCGTTAGTGGCTCAGTGGTTTAGACGTTTGACTTTCAATCCGGAGGTCGTGGGTTCAAATCCTGGCTCGTACCAATGAGTTTTTCCGAAACTTATGTACGGAATATCAGATGATATTTACCATTAGCTGTCGGTGAAGGAAAACATCGTGAGGAAACCTGCATGCATCCGCGAAAAAAATCAAAAGGTGTATGTGAAGTTCCCAACCCGCTTAGGGCCAGCGTGGGGACTATAGCCCAATCCCTCTCATATATGTACAAGTAGGAGAGGAGGCCTGTGCTTAGCAGTGGGACATTATATAGGCTAAAATATTATTATATTATTATTATAAAATCTAGAACAGGCCCCTGCGGGTACTTCGCAGCATTTCCTAGGTGGATTTCTAAACAGATGCTTTGAGCAAAGGATCTGCCAGCTCACCAGAGCCTTTAGGCTGCGTTTTCACCAGAAATGTGCAAGGATGTGTTTCCATACAAATGACCAAGGATCGGACAAACGCCCGTCATTTCGAAAAAATAACCCTGTTCCGTACAGTAGAGACTTCCTTATCTTATGATGTTAACATATTTTTTTTATAAGATATATTTTTAGTAACACTAGCCCAAAGTATCGCTTTAGGAGATCCCAACTCCTTCTTACTTTTATGTATCCTGATTGTGAATTTATGACAAATAAACGACTTAGAATTTTTGATATTTAATTTTGATCTATTGAGTGTATAACTATCTTCTTCGGATAGTTATTCATGAAATAAATCGATTTAAACGAATTATATTGCGTATTATTTATAATTAATTAACGTTGTAACGACGTTTCGAACAATCATGGTATGCACAAGTATCTAAGAAATAGTTGGGATCTCCTGAATAGATATTTTGTGTTTGTATTATAAAAAAAATATCTTAAATTAATTAATTAATATCTTAAATTAATAAAATATTTTAATACCATAAGAAAAGGAAGTCTCTACCATACGGAACAGGGTTATGTTTTCAAAATGACGGGCGTTTGTCCGATCCTTGCAAATGACACCTCGCTCGAGAGTCGAGTCATTAATAGGTGTCATTTATTTTGTATTTTGCCTTATTCCTAAACGTCTCTCAACATAGCAAGTCGCTAAGTATTGTTTATCCCCTTCGGTCTTCGGTTATTAATAAGTTTATAGGACCGAAAGGGACAAACAATATAGCGGCTTGGTAAGTGAGTAGACGTTTATGATAAGGGAGTGGATCTCTCACATAGGTCTTGTGAAGTGTCAAAATGAACATCGATTAATATTATTATTTTGCCTAATAAAATAAATAATTTCATTGGGATATTGGGAATTAAAGTTGCTTTTAAATCAATACGAACAATGTCAACACAATGGCTGCTAATTTGGAAATCACAATTCCCATTTCAGAGGAAATTGAATAATAGACTCATTTACTACCAAAAACTCTGTTAGAGGAAAATACTTCCGATTTGTTTGGCATTGTTTCGATGAGGAAGATAAAATGAAAATATCTAGTGGACTGTATCATGTTTCTAGTATGTTTTCATCCCTAAATAAATGACAGTTTATTTTTCAGAAACATCACGAAATTACTGTCTGTGCATCGAAAACAATACCTAAATCTGACAATGAAATAATTTTCATCACACTTGCTGTCTAAGCGCGCCATTGCTTTCATGCATAGCGGGAGAAATAGAAAAGCGAATTTCCCTAGGGAGTAATTGAAATGTCAGTGCGTCGTTTAGTAATATTTTGTCTTAGAACTTATTTTTTTGTCGGCAAGTGTGATGACAAACATTGTATGCATCACGGTCGGTAAGCGGAATACTAACTTGAGTCATTAAAAGCCCTCCTACGACATCGGGCTTCTAACTTAGTAATTCCATACTTACCTCCCTTCATGCACAATGTACTGACACTTCCTTATTTGTTACAAGATTATTATACATTTTTGGTAACAAAAAGGAACATTTCATACATGCATTTTGGGAAATATAAATCTTGCTTAGCATCATTGACTTTACCAGCCTACCAATTTTTGTCAAAGACGTGTTCCTAATGTATGGTCGGCTCTAATAATATGGGCTGTCCCAGAAGTAAAGAGACAAGATTCGAATGAAAATATTTAATTAAAAAATCTTACAAAGCACGACTATTTACATTTAGTTAAATTCAGAATTTTATTTTATTTGCTACTTTATACTAAATTTGCTTGTGCAAAGCCTCTGTAGCCAATTTTTCTAAGGTTGATTGCTTCTCATCTCAATACAGCTTTTCGAGACCTAGCTGCCACAATTTTAGCCAATTTAGTCCATCTATGCTTAAATCCAGTCAACGATTTGGGTTTTTCTGTTTGTTTTTTATATTCTCGTTTACATTAAGGTCAATAAGCTTCAATACCAGGAGCTTGAGGAACTTTTGGGGCGTTGTTATGTTTTTGTATAAAATCTATACCTGCAGATGTTGAGTGACTTCCGTGGCGTAGTGGCATGACGCCATATCCGGCCAGAATATTTTTTTTTGCCTCTGGTAATGCTTATCTATGAACGAAATTTATCGCATTATCATACATTCTCTCAAACAAATACGTGCGTTCATAGAGCCTGTGCAAATATACGTATGGTTAAAACGTATTGCCATTTTGGTCTATGGCTTGCCAAACGAGATATTTATTGAAAAATTTGACCTTTGCTGCAATTGTTTGCCAATAATCTACGGAGTCCCATCGAGTCGCATGGTAGTATTGCTTCCCAGGAATATCCGTCGGGTCCACGGTCACATAAGTCTCATCATCAATTATGAGAACTTTTTTCAGTGTTTTTTCATACGCTCTTCGGCATCTTCTTTAAGCTCGCACTTCCTGGTCCTTAAAATACTTAAGAGCTGACAGATTTGCAAATGCTCTAAGCTTTAGGTCGCATGTTTTAATACGAGCTATACTTGACTTCGATATTTTCGATTTATCCGCAGCAGCTCTAACAAACATCGAAGGATTCCGTTCATACACTTTTTTTTACTTTATTTATGTTCATAGCTACGGAAATAGTACATTTTTTTCCCGGAATCTTCTTGAAAATGTATTCATGCGATTCTTCAAAACGCTTTATAATTCGATACAAAGTAGTTCTCCTTACTCCCTTTGAAAAAAATGACATATAGTGTCCGTTTTTCCATAACATTCATAACTCTGAACAACTCTTTAGCAAATACTTCGTGATCAGTTCTTTTCATTTTTTAAATTTCAATAATATAATCTTATTTGCCGCTAAATTTTATAGATTTTAGGCATACGGTGGCCATGACAATTATTTTTCTTAAAAAATTTTAAATATAATCAAATAGTTGGAATTTTGAAATTTGTCTCTTTACTTCTGGGACAGCCTTTATGTACACGATTTAGATCCT
>JALPQI010014001.1:0-33065 GCA_025490895.1 Thaumatotibia leucotreta
GATATTTATTTTATTATTATTTATTTATATTAAGATAATCCCAGTCAATCAATCAAGTGGTCCATTTAGAAATATAAAGATAGAAGAAACTACGAACAAAATAAATAAATAGTTTGAAGCCAATTTATTTATTTTGTCGATAGTTTCTTCATATTTCTAAATGGGTCGTAATAACTACGTACAAGTTGCAGAACATTCTAAAAAAATTATAAAACTACTGGAACAAATCATGATAAAATTCTCTTGTAAGTTGCCACTAAGACCATTCTCCGTTAGATTAGAGATTATTACGACATGTTCTGATTAGACTACGATCGCGACATTTAATTTTGAGTTACATACCGTAACTGTATCAACTCATCAAGTGCCAAGGAAATTGGATCTAAGGCTTGGTAATCAAATGCAAAGAACAATACTTTCCAAAGACAACATTCCCAATTTGGAAACTTTTCTTCGGTACATTGCTACTTCGAAATCTAACCATAAATAAAATAAACATCACTATAAAAAGGTTCTACTTTGTGTGTGTCTCTAGTGTCTTCTAGTGTCTACAGGGTGTAAGTCTAATACGGGCAAAGCTCTTAACGGGGGTTAATTTAGGACATAAGTAGGTACATTTAGATAACTTTGACAAAAAATTAGAGCAATAAAATTATCCATACAAAATAATTCGGCCCGAAATGTATAGCAACACACTTAAGTTGAACAATCTTTGATAGCTAATTTCAAAAGCAGATGGATGACATAAAAGCCATATCAATATTAAAAAATATTCGTACCTACTACATTGCTGCTCCGCAAATCTTAAAAAAATGTTAGTGGAGTCCTAATTAAGCGTAACTTAAAAACCATCCATGATTACACTAATGAATCCCATGCCTGGTTTCATTTATCGCTCTTATTAGACTTACACACGGTATATTTCTGAAATTAAGTCATTCTGTCGCATCAAAGTTGCACAATGTACTATAACGTCTATAACCCATCAGCCCACATATCCCTGCAGCGAACTTTACGTAACTATATGGGTTAGGTCGGCCGCGCCCGCGGGGGCACGCCTGCTATCGACACTACCACGTTTAGAACCTTCTTACACCACTTACTGACTAGGTCTGTACTTACATTCTACCTTGAACCTGAACTTTGTAAAGATGACAAGGTTTCAAGTTATACTAACGCAGTTTTTGATTGTAGTTTGGCCAACCAGCTCGTCAGTAGAGAGACAATTTTTTTTGGTAGTTTCAGCTCTACATTTTTGGGGTTTTTCGCCTTTTCTTATTGAGAAGCTGATTGGTCAGAGTATAACCTCCCAGCAATAAGCGAATGACAATCAATTTTTAATAAGAAGACTTTTTCGTATATTTCGAAAATTATTATAGGAATTAATAGGAAGTTTTCCTTGTGAACTTTTGATAAAACGTGTTAATGATATATTATGTGTATATTTTACGTCACATTAGTAAAGCAAGCGGTAACAATACCTACCTATCTAAAATTGGATGTAGTTAAATCACAAAAACTTTCAATTGTTTGAATCATATGTAGCAAAGTTCAGAGGTCCTTTCTCCGTAACTACTCGTAGGTACCTACGTTCAATTAGTATCTAGTAGGTACCTACTCTTATAATCTAATATATATCTGGTACAAAACTCATATGGTTCGATCGTTTGTAAAATGTTTACAAAGAATATTCTCTAAAATATTAATTTTGCAACTAATGAAACTTTTCTTAGGTACATTGCTACCTGTAACCTTATTATGTCTTTAAAAGGCATTTCTTTAAACTAGAACTTTTCGAAATCCCTTCCGGAAATTGAATAAAATGTATCAACCTCACGCAAGTCCAAAAATATGGGAAAATATTCCAACAAAACTATTCAGAGTAAAATTAAATAATCCATTCGGTTCGGCGGCCCTACTTCTCTTTCTGATTGCATTGATTAAATAGAGACGGACATCCGTGAGAAGGCCGCGAGTTGCTGTTAGACAGAAGATGTGCTAGGGCCGCTGCAAATCAATCGGCCTCTCTCGGCTCTCTTTGTATGAGAAGCGATCCATAACACGCACAATTAGTTTCCCAGAATTGTAGTTGGGACAATATGACATCTGTATTATTCTGAATGATTTGTGCGGGAGCCACTCGGTTGGAAAATCGGTTTTGTTTACATGGAAAGTTTGTTATCCTCGCAGTTTAGTATACTGACAACATTAGGACTGTTCGTAGACTTCGTAGATCCAGTATTAGCCGTATCTACCATGACTTTGCACGTATCGGTAACGTTAGATTTTATTCGATACGTAAAGCAGGCCATGACGCTCGCTCCAATATTGTGTCATATGCTAAAGGTGCGTTTAAACCAAAAGAGCATTCGCTGTTCTAACCTCCCACTCTACGAAATTCGATCGGTATACAAAACGTGATTGGTTGATTTCGTAGAACGGGCGCTAGAACAGCGAATGCTCTTTTGGTTTAAACGCACCTTAAGGTTTTATTCGATACGTAAAGCAGGCCATGACGCTCGCTCCAATATTGTGTCATAATATGCTAAAGGTGCATGCAGACCAAAAGAGCATTCGCTATTCTAACCCCCCACTCTACGAAATTCTATCGTTACACAAAACGTGATTGGTTGATTTCGTAGAACGGGGGATAGAACAGCGAATGATCTTTTGGTTTAAACGCACCTTAATATGCGTGAAAATTAGAAGTTTGCGGTAGTAGGCCAGAAGAATACTCATGTAAACATTACAGCGAATGGCGAAATTCATTCCATGGCTACACACTGTTCCTTACCTTGAATAATACGATAACATAATAATCGATATGTTACAACAGTAAACAATTGCGTTAACTCTTTATACCACATTTCACGGACCATTTTCGACCTTACGCCCTTGTAATATGGTTTACGAATAGTCATTGATGGGCTAATGACTTGCTAATGACCACATATGACCGTAATGAGTGTACTTGAGTTGTTAATGTGTCTATTATAATTATTTTGTTCTATGCCGGTGGGTATGGTAAAGTTTAAATAATTTGTAATAGACGATACGTACGAATAGAGAACGTTTGCTTGGTATTTCAAGTTTATTATAATTTGCCTTTACCCTCGCAAGGTCCTCCATAGTATATTATTTAAATCTTATTTTGAACCTTGCATTTTATTTTAAGGAATAGAGGTGAATTTCGTTTGTTAGTAAAATCAATGAAACAAAGGAAATGCGACTTTATTAAGTTTACGAAAGGTTTAAATTTCATTGAAGTGGAGAGTGCCTTGTCATGTACACTGGGCCTAACGAGGATATATACGAGTAAGCTTTGGAATACCAGTATAAATAGGTAAATATTAAATACCTAGCTTTGGGACAACATCATACTAATGAATCAAGTACCAGTAGGTATCACAGAAAATTCAATAAGTTCAGTCAAGTGCAAAACTATGTATCGAAAGAATAGTCTCATAAAATATGTTACGACGTTTCTATTATACTGAATTAAAGTGCACTGGAACATATTTTTGAGCATTATTTGTATACACCTTATTTTGCCTTGGACTGTTCAATAAATCAATCGCACCAATCGTAAAGTGACCAGAATCAACAATATAAAATTGATTTGATAGGTATTCCAAGTTATCGTGATAGCTAAGAAAAAAATAGTTTGTCTAAGTTACGCGTTATTTGTTTAGCTGATGAACCAGCTGGGCCCCCTTCCCCCGTCTTACGTAAAAATTACAATTAAATACTCTTATTGTGTCATTGAGCGTCATGGCTCTCAATGTTGACTTTGTGAGTAATTTGTAAGTCGTTAATAAATTCTCGTAATGTTCGCTTGCACATTTTTAGGGTTCCGTAGTAAACTAGGAACCCTTATAGTTTCGTCATGTCTGTCTGTCCGTCTGTCTGTCCGCAGCATAGCTCACTGGCCGTTAGTACTAGGTACTATTACTTATTCTGTGGTACTAGTAATTTCCAATTTGGTACGGATATACAAAATAATCACGCCGACAAAGTGCTAGAATAAAATAATAATTTTTTTTTTCGTCTACACGTGAAATAGGGATATTTTTTTATTTTGCTGTACTTAATCCTATAGTGTGTATGTGGTAGTGGTATCATCACTAGGTACATAGTATAAAATAAAGTCACTTTTTCTGTCCCTATGTCCCTTTGTACGCTTAAATCTTTAAAACTATGCAAAGGATTTTGATGATTTTTTTTTAATAGGTAGAATAATTCAAGAGGAAAATTCTTATGTAGGTATAGTACCCGTGCGAAGCCGGGGCGGGGCGCTAGTATGGTATAATTGGATAGGTCTTTTAAAAATAATAAGTCTTATAAAAAAGTTTTTTCTAAATTTCGGGGATAACCTCTCCAAAACAAAACCAAAATACTATAAATTGTAAAACTAACATAAAAGGTACATATTTCAAAAATCACACCAACCCGAATCCTATGGACCTGTAAGCACATAGTAGGTACATACGTGGGCTATCAATTTCATATAAAGGTAAATTACGTGCTTATCAAACTGTTTAACCACAATGTCGGTCATTAGGCTTATCACATTTAATAACAAACGAAATGACCGGTATAAGAATTCCTCAACACTCATATTTAACCAACTACTCGTAATTGTCACTAAACTTAGTATGTACTTGTGCTTGTATGTACATTAAATTTTCATTTTCTTACTTATTAATTTTGAAATGACGTTTCACCTGTATGATTAGGTAACCTTTTATTTTCAGGGTGACTTAAGTAAAAATCGTGGTGATACAATTAAGTAAAAACTCTTTTGGTGTGCATGCACCTTAATAGATGCACCAAAAGATCATTTTTGTCATCTTAGGGTGAAAACACATTTATCGCATTTTGTCTATAGAAAATATCAGTTTAGTATGGGACCGCGTCCAGCTTTCCGCACGCGTACGTACGCATGCTTACAAGTTTCATACTAAACAGCCAATTTTATTAGACAAAATGCATGCTGATAAGTGTGTCTTCACCCTTCTTCATCATCATCATCATCAGCCTATGATAGTCCACTGCTGGAGGTAGGCCTTTCCTATTAACTATGCGTATAGACGCATTAGGAGGTAAATGCCCATAACTGCCACGCTGGGCAAGCGGATCACCCTTATCCTTTCATAATTATTGTAATCGAGTTGGATACCGTTATTTCGGCGCCGTAGCTGTAAATGTAATTCCAGTTGACATTTACATACAATACATACACGGGAGAACTAGTTAACAGTGTGGATAAAAACCTCGTGGGACTTATAACTTACTCGACTTGTTCTTATTACTGTTTAATTATATTTATAAAGAACCAACTTAACCAATTACGGACAAACTACTGGGTAAAGGTGCATTTAGACCAAACGAGCATTCGCTCATTCTAACCCCCACTCTACGAAATAAACGACGACGAATCACGTTTTGTGTAGCGAACGAATTTCGTTGAGTGGGGGATAGAATGAGTGAATGCTCGTTTGATCTAAATGCACGTTAAGAATAATAAGTTTTGAAATTAAGGGTGCGGCTCCACTGACTGTGCAAAATTGACCAATTACATTCTTCAAATTCAAAATTCGAAACACTGTGATGCAGTCTCATTGGCCGAGCTCCCAAAGCTCCGCTCCGCTCCGCGTCAGTGGAGCCGCACCCTTAAGGTCTGTGAAGTTTTGATGCGGTTTTTTTTACTTAACCCGCAAAAATATTTAAGTACTGGTAGGTATTAGGTAAGTACCTACTATGTTATCAAACCGATACATGTGTGTTTCTGTTAAATTAGAAGGTGATGTTTCGTTCATCTGCCCAATTTTAGAGGGTTGGGTGGAGGGTTTTGTCAGCCTCCATAGCCTAGTTGGTAGTGACCCTGCCTACAAAGCTGGAGGTTCCGGGTTCCGGGTAATCCTGGCGAGGGCATTATTTGTGTATTTATTTATCACAAATATTTGTTCCTTGACCATGGATGGCTGTCTATGTATTTAAGTATCTATAATATATATACATATTATGTATCTATCTGTTATATATATCGTCACCTAGTACCCACATCACAAGCCTTAATTGGGCTTACCGTGGGACTAGGTTGATTTGTGTAAGATGTCCCAAGAAATTTATTTATTTATTTTATTTAATTTTAGAGGGTTCATTCTAAGGACATATTGATGAACTTTTACTATGAGACCGACATCCGAAACGAGAAGAAAATCAGATGTTCCATACATTTCTGCCCACTAATTAATATCACAAGATTTGTACGATTTATCTGATGGCGACTGTATATATAATATAGGTCAGGGAGAGTTCGTTTATAAGAAAACACGATACCTAGACCCCAGAGAAAACTAAAAAAAATATTATTATAATATTGAACCATTAACGATTGTCTAGCGATGACTAATCGTTTCCATACAAGCCATACAACGCAGCCATTGACGGCAGAGGTCGGCAGATACCGAAAGAAATAACATGAGCATTGTCCATGTTAGTTTATAGGATACAACCTATTCATACTTAGTTCTTCTGACAACTAGAGGACCTTTACATCTCTAGTAGTATAGATATAGATGCTTAATAATATTGTGAACTTGTACAATAATAATTATTTTTGTTTAATATTATGATCCTTTATGTATTTCTCTTTTTTATAAAAATGTCCATAATAATAATTTTTTTATGTAATATAAATTCTTTAATGCATGTTATTTTAATAAGATGTATTATTATACTGTTTTGAAAAGTTTCTTACTGGTTCTTCTTAGGAACGGTGTAGGTTTGAACCAGTAGTAGATTTTTTTCTTTCTCTTGATAATGTCAGACGTTTCGAAAATGCTTATTAATAAGCTTACTTGAATAAAGAATATTTTGACTTAGTCTTATCTAGTAAATTACAGGCCTAGCGAAGATTCCATTGTGCAATCGTATACGATAAGTGATAGGTCACGTGACCATAATATATGTGTGGAAATGGTCACGTGATTTTTGGTACTAATCTCGTTTCCATGTATTTATTGCTTATCGTATACGATTACAGAATAGTATCTTGGCTAGGCCTGCAATTTTTTACCCCCAATTCACATTTTCTGCCGTAATTTTTTAAATTTTTTCAAATTCGTCCCCCATTTTTTTTTGGGATTTGAATCTCGGAACCGCGAGCTCTTTCGATTCTTATAAAGAGTCATTTTCCCCCCAAGGCTTTTTTCAATTCCGTTAGCATTTTTTCATACATTTTGTATGGCGGTAACGGAAAGGAAAGTTCGGAAAATGTATTTTGGGGCAATTAGGATCGAAAAAGATTGTTGATTTTATTGAGGAATCCATTGTATATTTTCAGTGGAGGTTTAGATAATATAATATATACAAATTAATACAAAATAATTAGATACCTATGTGAAGCAAATACCTACCTACTCATGTAACGAAATTATGAAATAAAAGAAATAATAATAAAATACATTAAAATCGATTAATAACCAACCGTAGATATCTACAGATGTTTGCGTTATTTTTCTTAGTAACTAGGTACCTATATTATTTGCTGCTATCGTTAAGAAAGTATCCTAATTTAATGAGGGTATTTGACCAATCCATTTGTTTGATTTATTGCAGTATGTTATATTGCCTATAAGACACCTTTATGTTCACAAACCTCCCATCACCAATATTAATTGATGAGTAGGTATTTTTACATTGAGAGCAACACTGTTATAATCAAGTCTAGACACTCGAAAAAGTTCAATTAAAAAGTCAACGACCGCGTCTTGAAAATTCGCAAAAAAACATGAACTCACCTCGCTCAAGTTGAAAACCGATTTACGAATAAACTTCCCACACGATGCATCACTGCACTACACTTTGCCGAAAACGTGGGCAAACAGATCGATTCCTTATCACTATCACTTTTTATCTATCGGTGTTGGCTGGAAACAATCTCCCAGCCCTTTAAAAAAAACGCACTTTACGAACTCGTTCGAAACTATTCTAAATTCGAAATTCGTTAACGGCCAGTTAGTTTGAATGGCGCGCGCGTGACATGGTGTCGTTGCGAGAGCGGGCAAAGGACTGGCGTCATACAGCCAGACTCGGCCGGTCAAAGAGTTTCTGTGTCATCCTTTTGTTACGCGTTTTCCAGCTTGGCGATATGGGACACGGTGTTGGCACTGTGTATGGATTAACCTTTAAATTGGCAATGGTGATATACAGTCGAGTGCATTAATATACAGGGTGTTTTTTTTTCGACCGTTCAAATTCTACGTAGTGAATGTGTAGGTCATACTGACCAACTTTTACTATGGGGACAAAGTGGAAATCGCGAAAAAAAAATCAGCTGTTTCATACATTTCGGCATTTTTTAATTTTTCTAGCGTCATGACTACTATGTAAAAACACGACACAAAAAAAATCAAAATCACGAAATTTTCATAAATTTGGTCATAATTAATTATTGGTTGGTTTTAGCAATATGGTGTATATGCAAAATATGAAGCTTACAGATATGCCTTTAATTTTGTTCAAGAGAGTAATTAGACATATGTAATAGTTCTCGAGATATACTTGATTTTGTAAAACTTGAGATCCACCATCTTTGATTGGCCCCCATTTTTGTTAGGTAGCACTTATAAATGGCAATCTTGTATTTTTGACGTTTTTATAAGCTTACCTAACAGCCGTGAAAAGGAAAATTTGTACCTCCTAATTTTAACCATACCTGTCATACAACGGAAATCTTGAAATAGCCCGTATGCCGATTAGCTACCACTTTGAGATGTCTATCATACTTTTTTAACATCCTTATGAATATGTCTAACTACTGTAAAAAGGACACTTGGTACCCCCAAATTATACCGTTTTCTAATTTCAGACCGACTATTAAACACACGACACGGACTATTAAACATTTTAACGTTATCTATTAAAATCGTAGATACACAATACCTATCGTGTACAATTTCCTAAGCTGTTTGAAAGTGAATTAATGTATGTGCATGGATTAAGATATGTATAAAGAAGTTTCAAAACACATTCTGTAGTTCGCGGATTCACGCAATAATGCAGATTTAATTACTCTTACTTCGGCCTTGGAATGAATTGTAAAGATTGCACTTAACGTTTTTTAACTGGACTAAGACGAACCGAATTGAAGGATAAATTGTGTCAATATTGATGAATGAGAAGAAAGCGAAGCATTAATAATAGGTAGATCCAAAATAATTGGATTATAGAATCAACCAAATTAATTTTATTTGATCGGGCTAAGTTAGTATGAGTATGTCGCCCGTGTATGTCATGTAAAGTATCTAAACAGAGTTTTAATTTAACACCATACAGGGTGTTAATATAATATGGACGAATCTCTTAACGATAGGACATAAACTCAAACTCAAAACATTTATTCATGACACTTACACTTTACAGAATGAAAACAAACAAATACAAACATAGTGCCACGAAATGGGCCCTACTCAGCATGATGCTGGCTATTCAGCCAGCGCTGGTCTTCCGTCATAACAAATACATTTAGTTTTACTACACACTACACTTACAATAACAATAAAAAAATATATAAAAGCATTTAGCCCGTAATGTAGACAAAACACTTGATTTAAGCGCTCGCTGCTTTTTTTTATAGGCGGATATAACGTTATGCCGTAACTGTCATAACAATGATAAGAGCTAGAGAGCTACATTGCAGCTTGCTCGCGAATCTTTAAAAACTGTTTATTAATGCTAAAATTAACATTAATGAAAGGATTAATGTCAGGTATGATTATGGCTAGTCTGTGGCCATGAATAAGCCTATTTCAATTTAAAAAAAGGTATAAATAGATATGCCTAGTTTTATTTCTCGCCCATATTAGATTTAGCCACTGTATAATGTATATGGTAAGTACTTACTAACATTCAGACATTTTAAATTGTGTTATCCCGGTTTTAACTAGGATTTTCTAAAAGCAAAAGTGCGGAAAACATATTTATACGATTTTGAGTACGTATCCTTTAATGTGCGTGACGTAAGCCAGTTTTGTTTGGCACATATCGGCCAAACGTATCGCAATTTCTTCATCTAAGTAGGTTAAAGTGAAAGGGTTAATATAGCACTCTCTTTCAATAAAATCAGCTGTTTCATACATTTCGGCCGGCGTAATGCCGCCAATTTGTATGAAACAGCTGATTTTTTTTCGCGATTTCGACGTTGTCCCCATAGTAAAAGTTGGTGAGTATGACCTACACATTCACTACGTAGAATTTGAACGGTCGAAAAAAAAATACCCTGTATAGACACATTTGTAAGGGATCAGTATGGTGAAGTGTATATATATTAATGCCCTTGACTGTACATGCACATATTTTTCGACCAACTTTCTGTATTTTTTTAAGACAGAATTTTTTGCTCAGCACAACGGCTAGGAGGAAGGAACGCACGATTTTTTTTTATTTGTCAATATAAGTGTTAAGGTGATTTTATTGAAAGAGAGTGCTATATTAACCCTTTCACTTTAACCTACTTAGATGAAGAAATTGCGATACGTTTGGCCGATATGTGCCAAACAAAACTGGCTTACGTCACGCACATTAAAGGATACGTACTCAAAATCGTATAAATATGTTTTCCGCACTTTTGCTTTTAGAAAATCCTAGTTAAAACCGGGATAACACAATTTAAAATGTCTGAATGTTAGTAAGTACTTACCATATACATTATACAGTGGCTAAATCTAATATGGGCGAGAAATAAAACTAGGCATATCTATTTATACCTTTTTTTAAATTGAAATAGGCTTATTCATGGCCACAGACTAGCCATAATCATACCTGACATTAATCCTTTCATTAATGTTAATTTTAGCATTAATAAACAGTTTTTAAAGATTCGCGAGCAAGCTGCAATGTAGCTCTCTATCTCTTATCATTGTTATGACAGTTACGGCATAACGTTATATCCGCCTATAAAAAAAAGCAGCGAGCGCTTAAATCAAGTGTTTTGTCTACATTACGGGCTAAATGCTTTTATATATTTTTTTATTGTTATTGTAAGTGTAGTGTGTAGTAAAACTAAATGTATTTGTTATGACGGAAGACCAGCGCTGGCTGAATAGCCAGCATCATGCTGAGTAGGGCCCATTTCGTGGCACTATGTTTGTATTTGTTTGTTTTCATTCTGTAAAGTGTAAGTGTCATGAATAAATGTTTTGAGTTTGAGTTTATGTCCTATCGTTAAGAGATTCGTCCATATTATATTAACACCCTGTATGGTGTTAAATTAAAACTCTGTTTAGATACTTTACATGACATACACGGGCGACATACTCATACTAACTTAGCCCGATCAAATAAAATTAATTTGGTTGATTCTATAATCCAATTATTTTGGATCTACCTATTATTAATGCTTCGCTTTCTTCTCATTCATCAATATTGACACAATTTATCCTTCAATTCGGTTCGTCTTAGTCCAGTTAAAAAACGTTAAGTGCAATCTTTACAATTCATTCCAAGGCCGAAGTAAGAGTAATTAAATCTGCATTATTGCGTGAATCCGCGAACTACAGAATGTGTTTTGAAACTTCTTTATACATATCTTAATCCATGCACATACATTAATTCACTTTCAAACAGCTTAGGAAATTGTACACAATAGGTATTGTGTATCTACGATTTTAATAGATAACGTTAAAATGTTTAATAGTCCGTGTCGTGTGTTTAATAGTCGGTCTGAAATTAGAAAACGGTATAATTTGGGGGTACCAAGTGTCCTTTTTACAGTAGTTAGACATATTCATAAGGATGTTAAAAAAGTATGATAGACATCTCAAAGTGGTAGCTAATCGGCATACGGGCTATTTCAAGATTTCCGTTGTATGACAGGTATGGTTAAAATTAGGAGGTACAAATTTTCCTTTTCACGGCTGTTAGGTAAGCTTATAAAAACGTCAAAAATGCAAGATTGCCATTTATAAGTGCTACCTAACAAAAATGGGGGCCAATCAAAGATGGTGGATCTCAAGTTTTACAAAATCAAGTATATCTCGAGAACTATTACATATGTCTAATTACTCTCTTGAACAAAATTAAAGGCATATCTGTAAGCTTCATATTTTGCATATACACCATATTGCTAAAACCAACCAATAATTAATTATGACCAAATTTATGAAAATTTCGTGATTTTGATTTTTTTTGTGTCGTGTTTTTACATAGTAGTCATGACGCTAGAAAAATTAAATATTTTTTTAAAGATAGTGTATTTAATAAGCTTTAATTTGATGTATATAACTTGTCGGCGGTATTAAAAAAAAGACCCGTAAAAAATATTTAAATGAATTGTAGTCATCAAACTTAAATTATTCATTTAGTTTTCGACTCACAGTTCAGTTTTTTTTTATATTTTTCAATCTTGGTTATTTGAAATAAGCACTATTATTTACGAGTGGCACTTCCATCGCCTCTTGAATCACTAAGTATACAGTGGATTATGACTACAAATCATTTAAATATTTTTTATGGGTCTTTTTTTTAATACCACCAATAAGTTATATACATCAAATTAAAGCTTATTAAATACACTACATTTAAAAAAATATTTAATATTTCTAGCGTCATGACTACTATGTAAAAACACGACACAAAAAAAATCAAAATCACGAAATTTTCATAAATTTGGTCTTAATTAATTATTGGTTGGTTTTAGCAATATGGTGTATATGCAAAATATGAAGCTTACAGATATGCCTTTAATTTTGTTCAAGAGAGTAATTAGACATATGTAATAGTTCTCGAGATATACTTGATTTTGTAAAACTTGAGATCCACCATCTTTGATTGGCCCCCATTTTTGTTAGGTAGCACTTATAAATGGCAATCTTGCATTTTTGACGTTTTTATAAGCTTACCTAACAGCCGTGAAAAGGAAAATTTGTTCCTCCTAATTTTAACCATACCTGTCATACAACGGAAATCTTGAAATAGCCCGTATGCCTATTAGCTACCACTTTGAGATGTCTATCATACTTTTTTAACATCCTTATGAATATGTCTAACTACTGTAAAAAGGACACTTGGTACCCCCAAATTATACCGTTTTCTAATTTCAGGCCGACTAGCCCACGGACTATAAATGTAACTTAGGTATTTCGCAAGGTGAAGGAATTTACACTTGCACTTCATAACGGCTTAATGTGTTATAAAACAGTACAGTGTATAGTTTATAAATTTCTTTCTAAAAGCTATACTATCTCTCTCATGAAGGTATCTATATCTAATCTAAATTATAGATCGAATTCTCAGCCTTATACGTATGTACAATGTACATGCAGATTATACAACAAAAATGAAATGAAGAAAATATTAATCTTCCAAAATAAATGCCAACCTAAAAGATATAGGTACCTATATGACGATAGGATATAGGTATTAGACGACCAATTTGCTCGTTAGACCTATAGATACAGCGGCCCTACCGCGAAAAACGAAATTCGTAAATTTCGAAGATTTGTCTCTCTTACTCTAATGACGCCTTCGTTTGAGTGACAGAAAAATCCTCGATATTTACGCATTTCGATTTTCGCGGTAGTAGGTCTGGTACCAGGTATGCCATAAAAATGTCGTGTTTTATATTTCAGTTAGTATCGTAAAGCTGAGTTTACACTTGCAAGTTGTTGCCGAAAGTTTTGAGATGTAACCTTTGGGCACTCACTCATGTGAGTGGCAAATATCTGCAACTCTTTCTTACATGTAACTTTGTTTCAGAACTTGCGGCATGTAGCATTAACTTTGCAGGATACATGCAGCAGGAAATGTTATCTGGCTAGACAATTTCATTTTTCTCTTAAATCTCAGAGTTATCTGACCTAAAATTATTGCTACATACTTTTACGAGATTACAATATGTATTGTGATAAATTGTAACATTTGATGTTACGAACTAGACTAGACTAATTCTCATGAATAATCAACTGAAAATATCACAAGTCATTTTTTGTTTTCTTGCAACGTGTATAAAATCGATACAACCTTTTCAAAGCCTACATTTCAATGAAATGTTTATCGATAACCGATTTTTTAACCATCAGTGTCACAATTTAAGATTCAAGCACACAGTAACAGTATTTTGCCCGGGCAAAGTTGAGAGTACTTGCGGGTCAAGTAGGTAAAGCGTGGGCGCATTAACTTCGCCTACGGGCTAACAGGTTTTAACATTATTTAGTATTTTTATGTAAGGTCAATGCGGGTAAGACCAAACTAGTATTGTAGAACTATAGGTAGGTATGTAAACTTACAGGTATCCCAAAACTATACGACATGATGGGAACTTTATTAATAAGGTAGGGTAGAGTGGGGACAATTGAAACAGGTCAAGATTGAAACAAGTCAAATATCTCGGAAACTATAATGCCTACGCGTCTGACGCAACACTCGGAACAAGCGGTAGGCCATATTGCATACCTTAACAGTAGCGCACGGGCGCCGGTGCGATACGGAAGTGTCCACGAGCGAAACCAGTTTCACGCTGTAAAAAGTAAGTATTTGTGCTCTCGTATATTGTCTTATAGCTTCGTCTACTCTCGTATATTGACTAATCTAATTATGTAAGTGTTATAGTTAGGAATAAACGAATGTTTTTATGGACGGTGATCAGTGTTAGAGTCTTTTTTTATATAAAATATTTGACATTGAAGTCAAAAAGGTGGTTTGGGAACGATCGAAACGTTTCAATCTTCCTCATGTTTTAATCGTCCCCAAAATTAACCAACTTCGAAATATAAAGTTTTGTATTCGATGCATATGTTTGTTTTATTAAGCTTCACAATTATTTGGCTAGTTTTCGATCTAGATCATATGTACGGTCAAACCGTACATAGTCACAGAATATATAAAGTACAGAAGCTTCACTGCTTTGATGTTCACAAATGCCGGCTTTTTATGTACCTACACAATTATTATTACCAAACAAAACGGCGCGCGAGGCGACGTGAGCAGCTGAAATGGGCCGTATTGCGTGGCGGAAAGGTCGCTTATAAGCCGCACGCCGTCGAAAACAGGGTTGTCAATTATTGAAAACTAATAAAATAACGAACGGCGCTATGAGGCGTCTGACAAATACATTACTGCAATGATATCTACGGCGTTAATAGCATTCGTCTTGATTCAACAATTTAGTTCATGCGTGATTATAGAATTTACCTACGCATTTCATACACGTGGTTCAAAAATATTTGTCTCGACTCGGTCGGCACCTTCTTTGTGCTTCGGCCGCGCGTGCCTGGGCGGCATTGTTTGAGGTGTGAGTGAGATAGCAACACGACTTCGCTAACTTTAGGTGAATATCCATCTGAATAATCCTGATAATAACACGAACATTCGAAAAATATCAGTATGTGAGGTGTGCAGAAATTAATATATCTGCTTAATGCATTTAAAAATAAAGAATTACGTTAGGTACCTACGCATTCATTACAAAAGCAGCATAAATAAGTAATGTTTTAATCACAATCGTAAGGCAGACGTAACACGGCATTTTCTCTTATATGTACCAGTGTACCTATTTGATACTATGGGAATAAAGTCAGACAACCAAATAATATGTTAGGACAAAAGGCGCGAAATTCAATAAAAGTATGAGAGAACGAAGTTTTTTACATTATTTAAATGTGCCGCTTTTTTACTGACAAATTTGTCCGAAAATAAACCGTTTTGTCCGTAATTAACTTGAGTTTCTGAGAATTTAATTTACTACGAATGTAGGTAATAAGTGTATTATTATGTTCCTTACTTTTTAGTATCTCTCTGACGTATCGGCTGTGCGAAAAACGCGTCATGATAATTAACATTATTATTATTGCAACATGCTGCTATGCAGTATATTTTCGGCATTTTCATTTAAGATGCACATGTATAAAAGAATCCTAATATTTGCAAGCGATATATTTCGCGATACGTGACGAGCCAGCGTTGTAATTTTAAACGTGCGTTCCGAGACAGCGCGCGCCAACCATTGAATAGACCACGGCGACGGGGCGCTCTGCATGTACTTGTAGCCGCGCGACGGAATCGCGGAGTGACACCCCCTTGACATAGTTTTACCTTAAACTCGCAAATCAAGTAGTATCGCTTCATTTTTGCTATGTTATTTAGACACTATAGGGCAATATAAAACCACATTTTGCAAGCAAAAAAACGTTGTGCAAGCTACGTAGTACGAAAAAAACTACGAATTTTACGGTCATTTTTTAGTTTCTGATTTTTATTAAAAAACCTTACGTTTTTTGATATCATATGTTACTAATCGTTTAAAGATTAATAAATTTTCAATAAGTTGAGGTGACATGTATTACCGTACGTCTTATAGTTTCAGAGATTCGAAACTTCAAAAAGTACTCTTTTTTTTGTAAACTAAATAAAATTTGGTGTTTTGCTAAAGTTTTCGGCTTAATATCGCCTCACGTTTTTAACGATGTTTTTGTTTACCACTGTAATGAAACCATCTAAACTGATATTTTGTTTCGTCTATTATTTCATTCCACATCGCGACTACAACACTCGTTGTCACTGGGCGTTTGGGAATGGTTATGATTGAAACATTGTTGTAGTTGAAACAGGCACTTTTGTATGAAACATAGTTTAAATTATTTTCTGCGATTCTGCATCGCTATGTCTTGTAAATGCATTAAAACTACCTTGATTAAGGTAAATGCAAATGGTAACAGTGACAATGAAGTCTAAAAGTCGTATACTCCTTTTTTATTCCAAGTTTTTTTAACAACTTTTTCAGATGCTCATAAATTGAGATATGTTCATGCTATACTTGTGAACTTTTAATGAGCTCATTGTATGCAAATTTAGTAATGAAAAAGATTAAAACAAATATAAATACTTTCATTGTGTCGAAGATATTTAAGGTAAACGCAGCTATTAACGCTCCATCGAAAATCCGAAGGTATTAGCGACCTAATAAGTAATTCGGTATTTTTTCATTGCCACAACTTATGTGAGGGTAGGTAGGTTGTTTTCCAGAAGCGTTTATTTCTTGAGTATAGGTTACGGTTAAGTTAGTTTAAGTGGTAGTTCGATAAAAGATAAAAATACATCAATCAAGTTGTGAGTATCGAGAAAGAAGGACATTCCATACTGGCGCTTGCACTTTCAAGTAAGGACTCGACTTATCTGTCTAAGACGTTTATTTTAACAATTGACTACTTTACATCTACATTTATTGCTAATCATATTCATTTATTTATAAATTACAGATATTTTATCACAATTTATCAAATAACATCCATCATCACATATAAAATATAAAATTAAATTTGGGCGGTGATTGCTTCATTATTTTTAGTAGTAGCAGCTATCAACGACCCATAGGTCGGTAATGACTAAAATGTCATGTTTAGTTTTTTCTTTCTCGTACGATATTATTCTATGAAAACATAAGTATGTTTATAGATTAATTGAGATCAAAATAATTGTGATTTTCAAAAAAGTATTGACGACATACAAATTAGCACTTGGTTTTCTTCTTTTGATGTTATAAAGTTAACCAAAATACAATATTTTTGGAAAACGGACATTATCTTAGTCATTGTTTATGACGAAGTTTTATCCATTAAAAGTGCTTTTAGGTCCTAAATTTTTAATATCACGTAATCAGAAAGTGTTTTGTAGCGACAAAGATAATAAAAATTCAATATTGTTATTGTTTAATATGGATCGGTAATACATTTTACGTTAGTTCTTACATATTCTATCAACGACTCATAGAAATCGCTGATACCAACCATAAGAAGGTATTACCGACCGTACCTAAATAAGTAGGTAGTTATAATATTATTTATTTTACTACAATTTATTAGAATTTCGTATTTTCTGTCGTTAAATTTAGTAAATCACATCATTTCGATTGTCGTTCAAAAATGCTCCGAAATGTTTAACTTGGAAATTTAGAAATATTACCTATATAAATATATTTTATTTTCTCCGTAATCAAAGTGAAAAGCGGTATACCACAAAGGCATAAATGTCCATTTTTACCCTCGTCTACTATTTTAACATAAAATTGCCTCGGGTAGAAATGGTTCCCTTTATGCCCTTGTTGTACAATCTACTATTGAAACTCAATCGGTAATGGCTGCTTAAAAATCGTTGATACCTTCACACCCATTTTTATGGGTCGTTAATAGCAGAAATCGATTCTGTAATTTAGAAATAGATTTTTGACATCTTAATGTTCAATTAAAGGACGAGTAACTCATTATTTACCTTTTTTAACTATCATAGTAGCACATAAAATAGGAAAATTAAATTTTGGGTCAACGTGTATACTTAAAAACTAGGCCTGATTTAAAAAATGCCTTAAGGGGGGCGTTAATACCTGCGTTTACCTTAAGTGTTTCAATTGACCCTACATAGTGTTTCAATTGACACACATGTGGGGTCAATTGAACCACTCTGCCTTTTTCTTTTTATTTCACCATTGTCGAAAAACTATGAGTTATAGACCATCCAAATACATTTTATTTAGGAACCAGGTAACTAACCTTGAAATATTATGAGCGTACATCTTTCTACTTATAAAAATATAGCGGTCACGGTCGGTTAAAGGCAAATTGGTTCAATTGACCCCAGTCTACCCTACTTAAATATCATAGATAGGGTATTTTGCTGCAATAAGACTTTTGTTATGTTTAAAAATTAGTGATTTTTCATTTCACAGATTTTCTAAAAATTACTTACCTCGTCTGGGAGCCGAACCCACTAAAATATGAAAATAATAAACACCTGTTTCTATGCTGCTAATCGCGACTATGCACCTAAAGAAATAATAATAAATAAATAAATTAATTAATTATTAAAATTGCAAGAAAATTAATGTGTTGCTGTTCATACCTCTAAAAATTGATACTGTCATACAAAATCTATGAATTCAGTATTGCTATGCTCGCTATTAAAAAGGTTCATGTCCGATAGTCTTGGAACACACTTGGAAAATTCAAATCTATTAAAATAATCGATTACAGTTCCACATCACAAAGTAGTACTTACTGCCCGGATGCAAACTACACAAAAATAAATTTACTATACAAATACCTTCTCCAAATAATTTGAATAGCTCTCTCAATTTCTCTAAGAAACTTCGTGACCTGATAACAATACGGTCTTTCAACCTTTCCCAACAATATAAAGAACCTCACAGAGCTTTTATACTATTTGACTCTTAAAGCAAGGCCTTAAAGCATTTTTGCATATTAATCTAAATAAACATGTACATAAGTATATATAAACGTGTTTGTCTTGTACCTGTTATGTTCATGTATTATCTTCTCTCTTTTTCATTCTTTCACATTTGTGCGACAAAGACAGTTAGCTGCCTTTCGTTTACGATTGATGATTAAGCGTAAGCTATTGGCAACTTGCCTAAGCACCCTGCTCAGATATTTATGAGCACCCTGGTGACCCTGCCCACTCCGATATATCTGTAGCCGACTGTACTTATAAATCATTCGTTAATGTACACGAAAGAGTAGTCTCTGTTGAAATGAGGATAGTTGGCGATCTACTGATTTATTAATATTGAAATGAGAATGAGTCTCGTTGAATTGATTTATAATGCGCACGCGGCTCTGAATTGAGCGCAAGAATGCTATCGATATCCTTACCACGAGTGTGGCCAAAACGTTGGGGTATTCTTAACTTATGTATAGGTACCGTACGCCAGTAGCCTCCGTAGCCTTAGTTGGTAGTGACCCTGCCCACGAAGCTGGAGGTTCCGGGTTCGAATCCCGGCGAGGGCATTATTTGTGTATTTATTTATCACAAATATTTGTTCCTTGGTCATGGCTATCTATCTATTTAAGTAGGTACATATATGTACCTATCTATCTATTATATATATCGTCGCCTGGTACCCACATCACAAGCCTTAATTGAGCTTACCGTGGGAATAGGTCGATTTGTGTAAGATGTCCCAAGATATTTATTTATTTTATTATTATTTATTTATTTAATAGAATCCCAAAAAAAAATTTAACAAATATGACTGACTTTCAATAGAATTTACACATACCGCGAAACACGCTCGTACATTTTTTTTTTCGTATAACTAGCGGTACGAAACATAGGGTTGAGGTCGACGGGCAGATAATACACTATCCCCCTTATTCATAAACGTCTGCTAACTTAACAAGCCGCTAATAATTGTTTGTCCCTTTCGGCCTTAACAATGTGTCCATAAGAGCAAAAGGGACAAACAATACTTAGTGGCTTGTTAAGTTAGTAGACGTTTATGAATAAGGGGGTATGTCAACGAGTATATTTACTTGGGCCAGATAGTCTCTTTCAGCAACAGGCAAGACAAAGAAGTCGAACGCCGTGTTAATAACGCCTGGAAGAGCTACTGGTCCATGAAAGAGCTGATGAAGGGCAACCTTCCACTGTCACTCAAGCGAAAACTTGTGGATATGTGTATTCTGCCTGTCCTAACCTATGGTGTCCAGGTTTGGTCGCTTACCGAGAGTCAGAAATCCAAACTGAAGATTTGCCAGCGCGCTATGGAGCGTAGCATTCTAAGTGTTAAAAGGACTGACCGCATCGCGGCAAAACGCGAGTTGTTGACGTCGGCAAAAAAACCGCTAGGCTCAAGTGGGACTGGGCTGGCCACGTCTACCGCATGCATCCTGATAGGTGGGCTAGCATAGCCACAAAGTGGGTGCCGGTACAGCGACGCGGGCGTGGCAGGCCCAGACGGAGATGGCGGGACGATATGGACTCGTTCCTAGACAACTGGCCGGAGGAAGCACAAAATCGGGAGACATGGAGATCCAGGGGAGAGGCCTTTGCCCAGCAGTGGGACACCAGTATAGGCTAGGAAAAAAAAATAACTAACAAATATTTAATTAAATAAAAACGTATGTGAACTCTAGGCTTAAGATTGTAAGTTGGCGATAAGTCCAAAATTATGTTATGAAATTTATAAGAATTTTATCTTCCCTTCGTTGGAGTAGCGAAGAGAGACAGACCCTCGAAATGTAGGTACGAATTTCGAAATTCGCAGCAGTGGTTGAGTTAGTTGTAACTTGTAGACTGTGATTGTTGGGCCGAGAATAATTAGGTAGATACCTTACCTACGAGTATATACCGTTCGACGAGTAGAAAATAAAATAAAATGAAACAATCCTGCATTAGGAGCATTCCATGAAAACATGCCGTAAGCGACACTGTCTTTTCAATACCTTTGAAAAATTAAATTAGTATGCTGAGTTACGGTATAATAATAACATATCTAGGCTTTAAGATTGACAGTGTTTGCTAGCAGCTAGCATATTTTATTAAGGTAGCTAGTGTAGCTACCATAGCGACACGTAAGCGACAAAAAGTAGATGTTTTCATGGAATGCTCCATTATTTCATAATCATGCATTTTTAGAACACAATCTTTGTTTTTATCACCAACTTAAAACCTTAACCCTTTAACGGGCAAGACTGAAACGTCACTGGCAGCGGGTAACCGGCGACGCGGAGACAATCATACGACGTGTCATTATGTCATAGAAATCACCATGAAACATTCGTGAACAAAATATTCGAACGTCGTCGGCGCCAGACATGCTTCGGTCGCCGGTCGCCGGTCAGAAAAACCAGGGCCTAAAATAATGGTAAGGGTCGAAGTGCAACGAGTCTAGTACAGGCTGATATCGTCGTCAATAAACAGTGTAATGATTGTCAATAACCCGGTTAGAACTTCGTTTATGAGTATTTTTTTAGTGCACCTATAAGTATTTAAACAACATTACAAACACGATCAGGGATCGGAACCTGTTTATTAGAAAAACCTCGAAATTGCTCAATATTTTAGAATGTTTTATACTCTGTAGTGCTCAACATTATAGGTATGTAATTATTTCATCACACTTGCGGACAAAAAAGTTTTAAGGCGAAATATTATTAAATGACGTTCTAACATTTCTATAACTCCCTAGGAATTTCACAATTTATAATTCCCGCCATGCATGCAAGCAAAGGCGCGGTTATAAAGCAAATGTGATGAAATGATTATCTACGTGGATAGGGTACGTGGAGAGAGTGTGCGGGAAGTGAAGGCGTCTGGCAGGGCAGCCACGCATGCCAATATATCTCAAATGCCTTCACATACCGAACATACTCTATCTGTCGGCTTACCGCGACCTTCGAGATTCGAGAATCTGCTTCTGTCACTCGAATGAAGGCGTCTTTAGTGTGACGGAGACGGATGCTCGAAAATTGTGAATTTTGAAGTTAACAGTCGACTCGTAAGTATGTAGTTATAGTTACAGATTTCTTAGAATGAACTTTTGTGAGTTATATATTACACCATTTACACCTTATTAATATGAAGGTAAGGCTAACCGTTTCTCTGATAGTCTTAACGTCATATATATAAGGCTCATTTCTAAACTGTCAAAAGTTCATTCTTAGAAATCTGCAACTATAGTACCTATAGACCCACCGGAACCTTGAAGCATAATCAGTATAATCACGTAATTATTCAACCCTTCAACTTGTAAGTTGTGAACCGAAACACCAGTCTAATGAAATGCTACATTACAGGAAAACAAGTCACGTAATAATGGCTTACAGTTAAGGGGCAGAATTATGCAAAAAGTAATTTGATTACCTACTTCTGAAAATTACTTGAAATCTAGATTACAAAGTATATACCTACACATACAAAAGTAATCTTAAGGATTACTTTTTAGTTTTACCCAACTCTGTTAAGGGGCATTTCTATTTTAAAATCTGGTAATATATCCGTTCCATTCCGGGATATTCTGCCCTCGGAATCTAATGATTTGTTTCCCACAAAAACGGCGTCATTTGAGGGAAAAATACTGCATCATACATTCATACAGGTACTTCTAAAAACATGTAATTTCAGGGTCGTGTTTTATAAAGTAACAATTTACAATTTCGCTGTTTGCCTCTCTTTCTAGCCAATATGTGCGTGCGTTAGAGAGGCGAGCAGCAGAATTGTAAATTGTAACTTTATAAAACGCGACCCAGAACATATGCCCGTGGCACAGTGATCAAAATAGTTAATATATTTCTTTAGCCGGCCGGACACCTACCACTTTTATTTTGGTAATTATAGTTTCTAGCTAAAACTGCTACGGGTAACAGTTTCGTTTGTTTATTTTATACTTAAACTGTTGGTACTTGTACCAAGAGATTTTGGGTTCATGTAGAAAGCTACCGGGTAGCTACAATTGCTTCCACTTAAGTGAACCCTTGTTAATTTTGTACGTCACTGTAAAATAAAAGGGTTGCAGTTAAATTATTAAAAATACTGGCATAAAAATATAAAAGCACGTAATAGGATTTCCACGTCGCAGTTGGAAGTAATGTTACATATCACTTGCTCACACGCTGGAACCGAAATACTTTGAAAAAATGTTGAATTTAGACTACGACGAAATGTTTAAGATATCGATATTGGCTTTAAAGCTTAACCGATCATACCCCACGATACCTAAAGATAAGTTTTGGTTGATCTCCGTAATCCCCATGCACGGTTTCTTCTGCTTTGGCTTCTTTTTAATCATGAACAGTATGATAAACCACGATTTGAAAGAAAACAACTTCACTGCCGCTTGCACCAACGGCATATTCTCCGTCCTTTTCATTTGTGTCTCCTTCAAATACTCTGTCATGCTTTTAAAAACAAAAGACATAACATTTGCTATTAACAAAGTAAAAGGAGACTATTCTGACGCGAAACGTTTATGTTTAGAAGAGCAAACTATCACCTCTAAATACGCTAACAAAGCCAGTTGGGTCACGAAAGTGTGGCTTCTTACATCTTTTTCTGTCTTCTCAGTATTTCCAATGCAAGTAGTTGTGCTATCTATCTATTATTGTGTAAAAGGGGAGTTTCATTTTGTCCATATGTACCAGATGACGTATCCGGGCGCTTTGGAGACAAACAAGAATGAAACGTACACCTACTTATTCCTTTTATTCATGCAGATTTACTATGGGGTATACACTTTGCTTATGTATGTGGGATTTACTCCTTTGGGATTGATTTTCATGTTGCATGCGTGTGGGAGGATAGAGATAGTAAAGTACAGGATTGGTAACTTGTTTAAAGGGGAGCAGTATGATCCGAAAGAGGTGCAAGCACGGTTGAAGAATATTGTTATGCCGTTGCAGGATGTATTGGAGTAAGTACTATTTATAAAGTCTCATGTATATGGTAAACTGTCGAGAATAGGTAACTCGACAGCTTAGACCCCATGACATTTAAATGAAGGGTCCACGGATAAAACATGTCCAAAGCTTTAAAAAATCAGGGCAAACACACCTTATTATGTAAAAAGTAATGTGGTTTTTCCTTCTGTAATTTGAATTGACTAGACATGTTTTTTCCGTGGACCCTTCAAATACTGAAGTTACCATGAAGATTTTTAGCTATTAGATCAAGAAAAAAACCATATCAGGTAGGTTACTTACGTTTATCTTAATTGAGTCAGTCTGAACGAATTGTGATGAATCATTGATTTGCTTTAGTTTTGTAGATCTTCTGAAGGAGACATTCAGAGTTGTGTACGAGGTGTACATGAAAGCTACCACTATTGTATTCCCAATTGCATTGTATGAAATTCTTGAGGTAAGTTTACAAATTACGGTAATGATTACAAAATTTATACCATTTTTCGACCTTTGAATTTCATTTTTTCGCGATGGATTTTCGCGTGTTTTAAATTAATAATTAAAAACCTCTAACTACCTTTTCATTCAGGTATGTACTAGTGGCTGTAGAAATTAATGAATAAATTTATTCGTAATGTTAAACTATCACAGCTCACAGCTAACCGTACAGTCAAGGATATAAATATTATGTATAGTATTATGTCTGCTGAAATGCTGATGTATGACAGCTAAAAACATATTTTTTTGTCCTTGGCTGTAGGCCTAATTGTCCTAAGCAGAGACCTACCGTTTTTTGTCGATTGATTGACTTAGCTGACTTTTCGGTCCCGTCATCCAACTTTGATTTTTCGCCAGCGATTTCTGCTTCGGCTTACTCAAAAACTGAGTGCCCTGACTCTTCACCAGGTTGGCCCGAACAGTTGCCAAGGACGATTTACATATCGAACAGTCAAAACAAAACGTTAATACAGTTGATGATAGCATGCTAACAAAACTAGTTATTTCGTGGCAAAAACACAACACTAATTAATATCGTAGTTTTTATAACACACAAAGTACAGTAATTAAGTAACTGTTAAGAACCAAATTAACGAAGCTACTAAGGATTTTCTTCGACTTAAGTTTTTTCAGAGTTCCGACGATTATACTTTTTTTTGTAAACGTGTATTTAAGTTTAACCTTTCGCACTGTCTGGTATGTACTGGTGGCTAATCAACTTTATTTTCATAGCAAGCATTCTATTTGTAAATACCGGGAAATATACTCGGAACAACATCCTCTAGGTTGTTAAAATATGCTGGTTTCTACCGTGTAGGTAGTGACCGATGTAAGTAATTAATTGCAAATAATAAAAATGAAATACAGGTCTTGCGTCCTCATTTAAATTAAACAAGCGATATGTATAATGTCAAGTCGTTAATCAGTTTTCTATTTCATAATTATGAACACATCATCAGCGTATCTCAGTCCACTGCTGAACATAAGCCTCTCCTATTAACTATGTGTATGTCCATAGATCATTAGGAGGTAAAGGCTCATAAATCACCACTTCGGGCAAGCGTATTGGCAATCATAGCAGCAGAGTGTCCACTGTAATGATGCTGCCCATCATTTTCTATATAAACGAACAGTCACAATTCAATTCCTCAGTGGACTCTTATGACAACTACGGGACTATATAATAAACACCATTAAGGACAAAATTGATTTGTGCCTTTATACGAATTCAACATCTAAGCGCCTCGATGGCAAGCGAGGCGAAAGTGTGATGTATTTACTAAATCGCTGACTTTTATAGGTACCTATGTGTCTAAACCCTTGCACTTTGTCCACTTTATGAAGGCAATGAAAGAAGGCCGCCTCAGCATAGAGTTCATGACGTTCATCATCGCCGGGGTTGTGCTATGCTTCGCTCCGTGCTACTACAGCGATCTGCTCATGGAGAAGGTACTGATGAATGTACTGTTTTAGTACGAAAGCCGAGTTAAGAGTAGCTACATACGAGTATAGGTAAAGTTTAAATTTCAACACCGATTATGATAAATTTTACAATAAATCATGATCATTCCTTAATTCAAAATCAAATTTTGATATGCTTAAAATGTAAAGCCGCGTTTCCACTTAAGGTGCATGCAGACCAAACGAGCATTCGCTGTTCTATCCCCCACTCTACGAAATCAACTCATCACGTTTCGTGTAACGATCGAATTTCGTAGAGTAGGGGGTTAGAATAGCGAATGCTCTTTTGGTCTGAACCTTTAGTGTTCTGAGCGAGCATTCACTGTGTTTGTGGGCTGACAAACGAACATTTTGCTATGTTAATTATTGTTTCCATCTGCCCAAGAACGAACGAATACTCGCTCAGAACACTAAATGAAAACGCGGCTTAAGAATATCCCATTCCCAGGGTTTGAGTCTCCGAATGTCAGTGTACGAGAGTGGATGGGAGGCGCATCCTGACACAGCCATGCGCCGGACACTCTGCATCATCATGTGTAGGCTCGAGAGAGACGTGGCCATCCGGACACTGTTCCGGACAGTCAACCTGGACGCTTTCTCAGAGGTCAGGATGCTCAGCCAAGTTGCGAATCGCTAGCGCTTAGTAGCGTATCGTAGTTTTCCCTCTCTGTTAATACTCTTTCATATTAGTGCGATAAAGATAGCTGCCTTTCGCTTACGATTGACGATTAAGCGTTAGTACACGCAGTTTCATATGTTGGGCAGACAAAAGGAATATCATTACTAGGGTGAAGGAGCATATAGTCGATGTCAAGCACCGTCGACGACAGTCTGCGGCTTGGGATCATGTCAGGGATGGAGCAAATCATTCTAAGATTAAGTTTGACAAACCTTTGGTTCTCGCTAAGGAGAAGAGATACATTCCTAGAATTGACTGTCAAGCTGGACGCTTTCTCAGAGGTCAGTACACGCAGTTTCATATGTTGGGCAGACAAAAGGAATATCATTACTAGGGTGAAGGAGCATATAGTCGATGTCAAGCACCGTCGACAACAGTCTGCGGTTTGGGAGCATGTCAGGGATGGAGCAAATCATTCTAAGATTAAGTTTGACAAGCCTTTCGCTAAGGATAAGAGATACATTCCTAGAATGGACTGTCAACCTGGACGCTTTCTCAGAGGTCAGTAGTCGCAGTTTCATATGTTGGGCAGACAAAAGGAATATCACTAGGGTGAAGGAGCACATAGCCGATGTCAAGCACCGTCAACGACAGTCTGCGGTTTGGGATCATGTCAGGGATGGAGCAAATCATTCTAAGATTAAGTTTGACAAGCCTTTCGCTAAGGATAAGAGATACATTCCTAGAATGGACTGTCAACCTGGACGCTTTCTCAGAGGTCAGTACTCGCAGTTTCATATGTTGGGCAGACAAAGAGGAATATCACTACTAGGGTGAAGGAGCACATAGCCGATGTCAAGCACCGTCGACAACAGTCTGCGGTTTGGGAGCATGTCGTGGGTTTTCCCGTTGGCTACAGTATGGGGTTCTTCAAAAGAGGTGTACAAGTTCTTATTGGGTCGGCAACGCGCATGTGACACCCCTGGGGTTGCAGGCGCCCATAGGCTACGGTGACTGCTTTCCATCAGGCGGGCCGTATGCTTGTTTGCCACCGACGTGGTATAAAAAAAAAAATGTCATGAATGAAGCAAAACATTCTAATAATGTATGTTGTATTTTTTATTACTAGCCCCCTTATTCCTAACTTAGCAAGACGCTAATTATATTTGTTCCTTTCGGTCTCATCAATGTGTCCATAAGAGCGAATGGGACAAACAATACCTAGCGAGTAGTTAAGTTAGGAGACGCTTATGAATAATGCCTTACCTTGGAAGAGATCGCTTTTTAGCGATAAGGCCGCCTTTTGTGACCTCTGTTTTTTATATTTCTTTTGTTTTGTGTACTAATGGAATAGGTATTTATAGGTCTTATATTTTGTGTTTACGGTTGATATTTACTAAATCGAATCCTGTAATTTATGGTAAATGGCTAATGGTAAAGATATTCTGTTTTTTTTTCAGCTTTGCCACCAGTCTTACGCACTCTTCAATGTGATAAACGCCGCTTGGACCTAATTAAACCGCACAATGTAGTATAGTTAGTTTTGATAGTGAAACTTGACACCATTGCATTTTATACACATTTTCGAATTTGCTTGACCATTCGGATGGTGAATTATCATTATTCTATTACGTTTGACAAGCCTTTGGATATTAACAAGTTTACGGTGATGGAAAACAACGTGAGGAAACATGCATACATCTGCGAAGAAATTCAAGGGCGTATGTGAAGTCCCCAACAAGTACTGGGCCAGCGTAGGGACCACGAAAAATAGGCACTTTTGATGTCGAAGTTGCGGAAAAAAATGCCCAGAATGCAACAACAACAACAACATAGCTTTATTCTGTGACTCGGATATAATGTAGTTTCTATTTTAGTTACTAAGTAACTGATGTTCTTTAATTGATGATTACTTAAAGGTAATAACTTCAGACAACAATACTTAAGTACAAAGCTCTTATCATAAATATGTCAACACATTTATCTTGCACTATCTTTTTATTAATTACCACTATCTGTAGTTCTTTGATTTGTTTCGAGTACCTATCATATTATATCATGCAGGTTTTCCCATACTTACTGTATAATATATACCTACTGCATAATATCGTCGTTGCGCCTGCAAAAACCGACATGTGGTGGATTTTAATTAATTCAATTAATACTCTTTGTGTATAATTGCAAGGTTTCTATTTCAACGTCATAAATCAATCGCATAGCGGATTTTACAGGCGCAACGACGATATGCAGTTACCTACACATGTTACCTATAAAACGGAAACACGCACGGGCAAAGTTGGGGTGGTGACAAATATGTATTCTTACTGCTGTCACCACGCCGCCGAGCACAGGTAGGTAAAGTAGGTAGGGTACTAGTAAACTAGTATAGTGATCGATGATTACATTATTATGTAGGTAAGAATACTCAAAAGATAACGTTCTCGTAATTGCGATATTACAATAAAATTAAATGTCTGCAGGCGTAGATAATTTCGATAAATTCATGATTTGGATAAAAATGTTCAAGGCTTTAGATCAGATATGGCATAAACTATTTATCGATTTATTAGCTTGGTTCTGTTGTTAGGTTTGTTGTTTCAAAATAGTGTTTCATTAAATTACATTGCTAACATTCTCATATAAATATTCGCTGTTTTATTTTGTATATTTAACCCCTACTATGACCTTTATATGTAAACCTTACAAAAAGTCCAGACGATGCCTTGTCGGAAATGAATATAATAATTTAATAAATACCACGAATCAATCTTCCACAAATTGGCCTGATATTGTGAACTAGACAACAGCTGAGGCCAGGATCAAATACTCTATAAATTAAATAAATGCCTTTGCCGGGTTCCTATCCCACTCCATTCGTAAATAGGCATTCGCAAATCGAAATTCGTAAATTTCGAGGATTTTTCTCTGTCGCTCCAACGAAGGCGTCAGTAAAGTGACAGAGACAAATCCTCGAAATTTGCGGATTTCGGAGTTCGGCCTTAAGAAGCTGACAATATCATAAACTCGATAAATACATAGTCACGAATTATAAATTATTACTAAGTATTTTGTCCTTAAAATGACTTCAAAAAGCCTAAATCATCAGAAACGTGAGTTCAGTGGAACATGGAACGATATACTTTATTATCTCTTAATAATTATCTAATCGAACAATAATCTAAATCCAGAATTCCTGATATTATACTTGATAGAAACATTAGCTTTAAGCAATTAAAGCATCGGTAATGAGTAATGACGGATTTGAAACCCATAAATGTTTATGTATGTACAATGAATGGTCTGAGCCAATTTTAGAAGAAACATTAGTGAAATTAGTACGTTGTACTTAAAATTAATACTATGAAAACTTCTATAGTTATGATTATGAACCAAATCATAACTATACATAACAACTGTTATAGTTTGCCTATCTAGATATTATTTAAAAAAATACGGGGCTAATTCATCGCCTAAATTTTTTTTTCAAACTTTTTATGTAGATTTGCCACATTTTTATCTAGTTATTATGTAAGCATTCTTTTGAATTAATTAACCTACCTAATGAAAAGCAGCTACTAGGTAACGATTTGGTTTCAGCAAGTCACATAATCCTAAAACTCACCCTTTACCGGGAACCAGGAGCGAGGGTCCGGAGTTGTCAACGGCGTGAACTGATGCTGCAGCATTTTCTGTCACATTCACTGAGTCCTGTTCCGTCATTTTGCCAAAATCACTGGTATCTAAACACAAATACGCGAATTAAAAAAAATAAACCGCTTAAAAAAGCAGCTTACTTTTTTTAAAGTTACGCGCTTGAACTTAAACTTTGACACTTGTTTTTTTTTTACTTTTTATTTAGCGACGTGGCAATGCCAAGGAGTTGCAGCCAGCCAAGTGGACGAGTCGACGATGTTATCAGATATAGAGGAATAATCCTTTATTTTATCAATATGTTATCGTTAATTGCTCGATTGACGCCAATAATTTGAATTCCCTCTCGATGACTGATTGTCGAGTTAAGCGGACTTCAAGGCTGTTCGGCCGTTTTATTGCATGTAAAATGCTTTTTGCCTCTTCAATATGAAAAAGTCAAACTTTTTTCGAAAAAGAACTGCGTCTAAATTGGTTGCTAGCCATCGTGTCTCCAATAAAATGTAGAAATGAATTTCTACGTAATATCTGCGCAATTAAATAAGAATACACAACGTTAGTAATCGGCTGTTATTACTACAGCGTAGAGATCAGAGCAAATACATTATAACAATGTATAGTAATTGTTGTAGCCGATTCTTCGTACTTGTAATGTTTAAATACGTCGGGTATTGACACAAGTGTCTGTTGAACGTCTGTCTAGATCACCAAAAAGGAAAGCCTTAAATTTTAAATAAGATTAAGAATACATTACCATAGCCAGTATATTGGCAGACCATTGTCAGTAGGAAAAGGCAGATTTTTTTATGAGCATCCAACTCGTTGCGCTTTTAGTTTTGGAATTGTATACCTACTGTCAAGTTTAGCCAGAGTTTAGTTTAATAATAGACACTTTATAAAACAATCTTAACAATTGTTGCTGTATGTATGTACGACAAACTAAAATTCATAAATTGCACATCCTTTAAGTGTCATGCAAAACATTTTTATTTAGGTCTAGGTCTAGATACCATTTTTAGGCAAGAAAAGTTAGCAGCGATATTGACGAGAGATATGCCGACATAGAAATAAAAATAGTATTTTGATGTTTAATAATTTATTCAGAAACTTTTCAAATTTTAACTAGTTCAAATCAAATACTAAACATAATAACTCATTCATAGCCACTCATAGGTTTGCCGGGGATTCCTGTGACATTACTTAATTTTAACGCTACCGCTTACGCCATCTATGTAAAATTTCCAACAACTGCAATGTTTACACTATACGCTAGATGGCGTAAAACGCCAGCATAATTTACAAATCAATATGAGACAACACGAGACGTTTTTAATTACAATGCAAAAAAATTGGATGTTGATACGTTTAGTAAAAAGTATCTAAACATAAGGAGGGGTCAGAATATCATTATTACAACACATATTTTCGCTTTATTCTTCCTTAGCTACCTACTTACTTTACGGAAATATTAGAACTGCAGAATACTTGTCTTGATGTTGTATTAACAATGATTAGTTTAAAGCAAATCTCTTTTACAGTATAAAAACCGGTAATAATTGCTCGTAAATTATTTATTGCTTTTGATAGGTATTCTAATTCAGCTATTTGTCAGTATTTGTATTGTATATATCTACGATAAATACAAGAGGCAGTCGTTATGTGCACACAATACAATTTGTTCCGTAATCAAATATTATCCTTATTATAATTATTAATATACTTAATGAAATATCTATCACTAAAGGTGTGTTCAGTTTCATAAATTCAAGTGTAGCTTTTTGCTTTTCGAATTTATGAAATGTTTTCCACCATTTTTACTGGTCGGTAAAAATGTTTACTCAAAATGCTATCAGCTATCAACATTTCATCGAGCTTCAAACGAATTTAACTACAGTTTGTAATAACAAACATTTTAAGTGACCATGCTGGGCCGCTAACCTACAGCGAACATTGAACAACAAAGTAAAATTTGGAGCATCTTTCTTTGTCGCTCCAATAATGCCTTCATTTGAGTAACAGAGTCAGATGCTTGAAATCTACGATTATTTTCTTATAAAATTCCTCGAATACAGCATCTAAATAGGTACTTGAAAAGTCTGAAAACGCAATAGGGACATTCCACAAGAAGATCGCTTACGATACCCCATTCTCTTAATATTTCTGAATTAAAATTTCGTGGCTCGAGTGAGAATGGATATAACCAAGATTTTTGGAAAACGGTGGGTATACTTAAGATGTACAAAGGTTAACTGGAAGAGATCCCTTAATGGGATAAATTCGCCTTTGTACTTATTCTAAAAGTGATAATTTACCATGTTATGATTTGTTTTTTCTGTACAATAAAGTGTTTTACTACTACTACTACTACTTGTATTAAACTTAACCCTTGTTCACAAGCCTCGAGGAGTTGTATCCTTTTTCATTACAGCCACAGAACTGAAAAGCGGTAGGTATTAAGTCAGGCAATATTAGGTATTTAGCCAACAAGGTGGCAGAATATTCTCGAACTTTACGAATTTGAATGCAGTAACCGCCATATATGAAACACGCGTGTCGTATTACTCAATTAGATGAGTGGCTGTTCTAGTGAAATGCTCCAAATTTAAGTTTACAAATTCGGCAGTTTCAAACCTACCTTCATAATC
>JALPQI010014002.1:0-34379 GCA_025490895.1 Thaumatotibia leucotreta
TTTTTTGACTAGTTTCTTTTTGTAAAAGTATTACTACAAATAAAGCATTTACTGACAAAAAAATTAGCGTCCTCACTTTGATACAAGTAGGATAAAAAATACCAAATTCAAAATTTTACGCTAAAAACGCATCAAAATAGCATTAATGTACGTAAATAAAAAAATAAAACATATCCCAAAGAATTTTCGTATTCTAAAGGCCGCCCTAGACCGTGAGCCTTCGTAAAAACAAAAAAAAAGTAATACTTAATGATGAGGATTTTTCGGAGTAGTCGGTCAAATAAACTTAAAAAGCTTAAAATTTTAAAGTAGTAAAAAATGACTTCAATAACTACACAAATTGAGTTTTCGTGGTATTTTATGTCTTTGTTTATTGATAAGAACAACAAAACAGACGAAATTTTACTTTGTTTTTAAATTAAAAATTTAAAAGTTTTTTTTTAAGTTTATTTGACCGACTACTCTGAAAAATCCTCATCATTAAGTAACACTTTTTTTTTTGCTTTTACGAAGGTTTAAGGTCTAGGGCAGTCTTTAGATTACCAAAAATCCTTGGGATATGTTTAATTTTTTTTATTTACGTACATTAATGCTATTTTGATGCGTTTTTAACGTAAAATTTTGAATTTGGTATTTTTTATCCTACTTGTATCAAAGTGAGGACGATAATTTTTTTGTCAGTAAATGCTTAATTTGTAGTCATACTTTTACAAAAAGAAAATATTAAAAAAACCCAATAGTTTTATTTTATCAATAAATTTCTTTATTTCCAAATTTCTCAAAAAAAAAATTTTCAAAAATTCATAACTCGAAAACTACAAAAAATCAGCTAACATACATGGGGTATATTCTGATAGCCCATGACGTAAGGAACCTAAAAAAAAATTTTTGACGTCAAGGTTTGGACCACCCTGTATACACAGAAACATAATCGAACATGGTGTTATGAAGGTTATCAAAAGTGAATATTTGTAGATTTAACTTGTTTCTTACTTGTAAATTATGTATTATCAAATAAAAACGTTTGAGTTGGCTGAATAGCAAAATCTATTACCCCTTAAATTATGAATGCAAGTTTTAGAGCTAAAAAAAACGCCCTTTGTCTGTCAAAAATGTTCATTGTCAAAGTTTTAACTCATAACTAGGTATTTTGTTTATCATATTTTAATTTTTTTCGTGAAATGTCATTCTTAATGTCATCTTAATGACATACCTTCCGCACTAGCATCGAAATGTACTACTTCCTAACTAGTGCGCAAAAACGAACTTCACGCTTTAAATTAACTAACGAGTCATCAAACATATCAATCTAGGAAAATAAATTGTTACTACGAGTAAGTCTGCAGGCTCTTATAAGAAAAGAGTTATAAGAGCCTGTAGACTCAGTAATAATTTATTTCCCAGATTGATATGTTTGTCAAGTATTGAAAACGATTGCCAATATCATTACCCATTTTCGTAAAAGCCTGGGTAATGGTAACACACTGTATATGTTCAGCAGTGGACGTCTTATGGCTGAAATTATGATGATGATGAAGGTTTACCATCTGGTACCCAGCAGCTAGCTGAAAACCCTACCCCGACAAAACACGGAAGCCATCAGCGTTTACGACTACTTTGTAAATGCAACGTTGTTTTTCCAGAATTTTCCAATGCCTCATTTTCCTGACGCACAGCGAAACACAAGTTTCTACCTTAAACTTGTATGATAAAGCTGAATTCGGATATTCCTTAATACTTCGCCCGGAATTTAGTTTCTTTGCGGCAAAACTCTGATGAGTGGACTGCTGAAGATAATTTATTTTTTAACTCTCTTGTTTGGAAAGTTCATTCATATGAATTTCACTTTCCAAGGATTGTTTTAATTATCAGTAGAAATAGAGTTCTAACTGCATGTAATTTCTCACATAATATATTAATTCATTTCTCGGGGAAGCTCGGAGCGGGCTTAGCTAAGGGCTGCTAGTAAATTTTAGAATAAGTTTAAGTTTAATTTTCAAATGTGTTTTTAATCAAATAACATACATAATAATATTTTAGCCTATATAATGTCCCACTGCTGGGCACAAGCCTCCTCTCATATATGAAAGGGATTGGATAGTCCCCACGCTGGCCCTAAGCGGGTTGGGAACTTCACGTACACCTTTGAATTTCTTCGCGGATGTATGCAGGTTTCCTCACGATGTTTTCCTTCACCAAAAGCTAATGGTAAATATCATCTGATATTCCGTACATAAGTTTCGGAAAAACTCATTGGTACGAGCCAGGGTTTGACCCCACGACCTCCGGAATGAAAGTCAAACGTCTAAACCACTGAGCCACCGCCGCTTTTTATAAACATAAATATAAATAACATACAATAATTTAAAATGATTTATAAGTAATTAGTAAAAATTTTAATTGATTTGTTATTGTATTTTATACTATTTGTTTTTAAAACGCAAAAAAAAATATTTCTATAGTCTTCGATTTTTTTTAATGGCACTTTATTAAAAGGCTTGTTTTAGTAACTGCACGTTTATTGAAATTTCCTTGCAGTCCAAATGAAAACAAAGCATTTAGGTACCTCTTACCTCGCCCTCTGGTGAGAGAACCCATTAAAATATAAAAAATAATGCTCAATATGTATACACTTTGATTGGCAATTAAAAATAACCTGGGGTCTTTAAATTCTCTTAGCCTTGCTAGGCCCAACGTCCTATTTTTAGGACAACAAAATTGACTAATAACGGCCCATGACATTTTTTTCAAAGAAATATTCATATTTCTTTGAAAAAAATGTACATTTTATTTTTAATTTTCGGCCCTACATAAAATTCATTTTATGTAGGGCCGAAAATTAAAAATAAAATGTCCTTTTTTTAGGACAACTGGTTATTATTTCACATGTCCTAAAAATAAAATGGGCCTTACGAGGTTAAACAATGTCGTGTGCATCATTTTTCTCATGATGTGCTTCAATAAAGTAACACTTTTTGATAAGGTTAATTAATTCGTAGTATTTGCATAATATATTTTTAGTATAATATACATTCGCCATCAAATATCGCTGCGTCCGGAGCGCTCAAAGATATCTGAACACGTCTCTTTATGGCAATAAAGGCGTGTCCAGATGTAACGCTATTTCTTTAACATTGAATCTTTCGAAGAAATGCACCTAACCGCACATAAGAGGGGTATACGAGGGTAGTGCGACCCCAGGGGGGTTATAAGCATTACATAAGCCCGCCCCATAGGCCGACTTTTTATTGCCCCCACCCCCGACGCACCCTTAAGCGCGAGCGGGACGGCAAGACAAAAGTTTATAACTATGGCCGCAATAGTTTTTAATGTTTTTTTTTAACACCTTCGTAATGGCGGCAGATAAGAGTATCAAAGACGTAAATAATCTGTATGTATGGGATATTTGTTTAAAGATATTTTAAATAGACTTTTTATTAATAAGGGTACAGCTTTGCTTGGTATTTTATTTCATTTTAATATAACGTTTATAGTTGGAGTTTAACTGCACAAATATAAAAATAATTGAAAACAACTCTGCAGTCAATTAAAAATATGACTGTAATAACATATACATTTTATTGTAACTTAGATGCAACTCGTAGCTCAATTCAAATGTATTTTGACACTAATTCTAATAAATATTAACTTGTATCTTTATTATTAATAAATTCTTTTTAAATTGGTAGGTGATGTTAATTGTAATTCGAGTTCCTATCATCATAAATATGATATCCCATAAAACGCATCATACTTAAATGAAGAATTATGATGTATGTACATTTTTTATTGAAACTGAAAACATGCACAATGTTTATTATGGCTAACTCGAATTAAATTAAGCCCACGGGGATAACATTCATCATTATCAGCCTATCTCAGTCCACTGCTGGACATAGACGTCTGCTTGTACTACATTATACGATTTCGTAGGGACCAGACAAAAAACGCGTCTTAATCGGGAAAGCGTATTATGCGGAAATTTAAGAAGACATTGCATTTTTTTTGTCAAATTTTTAGTTTTGCTGTGAAATGTTACATATGAGATATTTTTCTTATACATATTATTTATTTAACTGATTTGGATGCACAGATAAAGAAAACAAATTGTACTAAGCTTGCACGTGTATGCAATGCGATGGGATCATGAACTTTACTGATCACAAAGGAAGAGCGATCGGTAGAATAATTTTTTCCAGTCTAATTTTCAATTGGTATAGTAAAATTATAACATTCCTGCTTACATCTATAAGTAAATAACGCCATACGTCAAGTAACTAACTTGGGTTACAGATGGCGTAGGTATTAAACGGGATGACGAATCGTATTAACCATACAAATATGTAGGAAAACAGCATGCAAAATGCAGGGACCGGCATAAAATGGCGTATTACGCGAGAAATCGTATTAAACGTGATCGTATTAAGCGGGTTCTACTACTTCTACTGTAGTTGTACTACGCGTGCGTATGACGCATTAGGAGGTAATGGGTTGTCTAGCAATGTAAAAGTTGCAGAACATTGTCGAAAGAATCAGATTCCAATGGCTAGCGCTCAGCAGTGTACCGTAGTTTTCTCTCTATCACTTACCATTAGTGCGACAAGGGCAGGCTGCCTACAGAGTACATAGCCAAGAATCAGATGCCAATCGCTAACTCTCAGCAGCGTACTGTAGTTTTCTCTCTATCACTCTACTCACCATTAGTGTGACAAGGGCAGTTGCCTAAAGAGTGCGTAGCCAAGAATCAAATGCCAATTGCTAACGCTTAGCAGTGAACCATCATTTTCTCTCTATTATTTACCCTTAGTGTGACAAGGGCAGTTGCTTACAGAGTGCATAGCGAAGAATCAGATGCCAATCGCCAACGCTCAGCAGCGTAGCATAGATTTCTATCTCTATCACTTACCATTGCGACAAGGGCTGTTGCCTAAAGAGTGCACAGCCAAGAATCAGATGCCAATCGCTAACGCTCAGCAACGTACCATCATTTTCTCTCTATCACTTACCATTAGTGCGACAAGGGCAGTTGCCTACAGAGTGCGTAGCCAAGAATCAGATGCCAATCGCTAACTCTCAGCAGTTATTTTAGTTTTCTCTCTATCACTTACCATTAGTGCTACAAGGGCAGCTGCTTACAGAGTGCATAGCCAAGAATCAGATGCCAATCGCAAACGCTCAGCAGCGTACCGTAGTTTTTTCTCTATCACTTACCATTAGTGTTATAAGGGCAGCTGCCTACAGAGTACATAGCCAAGAATCAGATGCCAATCGCTAACGTTCAGCAGCGTACCGTAGTTTTTTCTCTATCACTTACCATTAGTGCGACAAGGGCAAACAGATGCCAATCGCTTTAAGTTTCTTTCGTTGCATTTGTTAGCGATTGACATCTGGTTACGTAGACAGGGGTCAATTTTTCCCACTTCAACCCCAACAAAACTATGTTCCAATATAATTCATAGATAAACGAATGACCTATATTTAGAGATGAATTAATAACTATGTATCCAATGCATTCGCAAACGCCCTTATCAGTTGACACTCGTTATCAGTCCGATTACCTTGCAGACTAGTCTTGATTCTCATACATATTGTGTTTACACGAGCGGTGATAATATATTTGTATGTATAGCTAGTTGCAGTTACCAAGTGCCATAGACAAAGAAAATTAAGACACGTTAAGTGATTTTCTTACGGGTACGAGTATTGCCCCTTCATATTATTTTTTCTAATTCACATTCTCTGGCCAACCAGGAGCCTATTGCATAACAAATGAGAACTAATAATACAAGCGGAAGTCCTTTCTAGTAAGGGAGATAGAAAAGAGGCTTCCGTTTGTAATATTAGTTGTAATTTGTTATGCAATAGGTCCCAGCTTGTCGGTTGAAAAAGGTTGCAAATAAAAAAAAAGCACGTAGAATTGGTCGCCCATAGAAAATAAAATCTACGGGCAATCTGGCTGGCCAAAATAAATTAGAAAAAAATTATGCTTTATAAAATAATCCTTAGTAATTTGTTTATTTATTTAATCTTTTTAGCACAAATAATACCTATGTATGAGTACAAAGGGCGGACTCAATGCCAGAGGGCATTCTCTACCAGTCAATTATCAGGCCAAACAGAAAATAAAGCTGTGGTGCGGGATATACGTGTAAAAAAACCGACCAAGTGCGAGTCGGACTCGCGCGCGAAGGGTTCCGTACCATTATCAATTAATTATTAAAAAAATACAGTTAAATCAATCTACCTCAAAAACTATAGGAGATAATTAAATCAAACCAAAAATCGTTGATAGAATTTATTAATATGCATAACATATATTTTTTTTAGAATTTTATATCACGTAGTTCAAAAAATAGAGGGGGGGGGGACACATTTTTCAGACTTTGAGAGCTGATATCTCGAAAACGATTCGCTTAAATAAAAATTAGATGTATAAACCTTCACATCATTTTCGAAGACCTTTCTATTAATACCCCACACGCTTATATACAACTAAAAAATTTTTTCTATCCCTCAGTTACATGTATGGAGGGCCCCCTCCCCAATGGATTTTTTTACAATTTAGTATAATAATCCTGTAGCGGTTCATACAACACATATCTTTACCAAATTTCGTTACTGTAGCATTTATAGTTTCCGAGTAAATC
Source organism: Thaumatotibia leucotreta (assembly GCA_025490895.1). NCBI lineage: Eukaryota > Metazoa > Arthropoda > Insecta > Lepidoptera > Tortricidae > Thaumatotibia > Thaumatotibia leucotreta. The sequence goes on from JALPQI010014002.1 coordinate 6,648, forward strand.
GGCTGTGACAGACGGACATGACGAATCTATAAGGGTTCCGTTTTTGCCATTTTGGCTACGGAACCCTAAAAATCAAAATAAAGGAAACAAAAACAAAATATACGTAATAAATATTAAGTTATATATAAAATACATTTACATACATAAACATATATACATGCATACATAAATATACATACAATACAATTTAATATTTTTTGAATGTGCTCGCTTTTTCCGCGATCTTCAATCTAAACTCGATTTCTGTCACTTTGATAGTGAATGCTAGGTTCCTAAGTACTACATGCATGATTTAAATTATAACAATGACATTTATTTGAGTTTAATAATACATAGAAGTATACTAATTTCTTGCTGTTAATATATCCTCATACCCCAAATGAAATAAAACAGAATGACTGACCAGACAAATCGTTATATATTGAGTAGAAAATGCGGCAATTTCAATGCCATCACATTTTTTAATTTTCCTTTCACTGAATGGTTTGCCAGACTGATAATGGGAAGTAAGTACCTGCGATAAATCAAAATACATATCTATATTCCAAAATTCCCTATATTGGATCAAAATAAGAGATGACCAGTTTATGAGCTATCATATTTTGATTAGGAAAAAGTTTTAAACAATTTATTTTCGTAAAAAGGGTTGATGACGTGTATGTGCGACCGGTCCCATCCAAAAACGTTTTTTTCATGGATTTAGAATATGGATATGGATTTGACAACGTAATAATAATAACAAGAACGAAAGGGATGGTCTTATGAAACTTTTTACTAGTGGAAGTGAAAAGGAACGATAATCGTCCGTCCTTATCACTGTGCCACTATTTTTTGTGTGTGTGTGTGTTAGATGCTAAGTCTAAGTGCCACACACACAAGTATCTTCTTAAAAAAAGTATGTAGTAAGTGACTATGTCTATCCCTCTTAGTGGCACACTATGTGCGGCCCCTCGGTTTTTTTCATAGATAAAAAGAGGCACTAGGTAAATGAATCACCACTAGTTTCAAAACTTTGTATTTTATGAACAAGTTACCAACAATAAGTTCTCACGAAGCTCACTTTCAACGTATTGTACTCATATATGTACATTTATTTAATCATGTATGAGTGAGTAACTACCATTCTACGAGCTATTCTTCTCTATGGTTTCACTTATGGCGGATATATTTGTAGTCAATTTGTCAATAGGAATTCATGGCTCTTTTGTATGTAAATACAGATAAAGTAAAGCAATACAAACTGTATCTGTTGGTGTGAATTCTTTCTCATGCAACACTAAATGTTATCTTATCATTGAAGTATCATTATGGCATAGGTATATTGTATAATCTCGTCTCATAATATGTATACAACCGGAACGTATGTCAAAGGCACAAAGGTCAAAATCTTTGGAATATTATTGAAATATAAATTGAAAAATGTACTTTTGTTCTTGCTATGCAGAAGTAGAGACGTAATAGACACGGTAGCAACAGGCTTATTTTTATTTTATTGATTGAATCATTGGACGGAATTAAATCACAATTTTTACATTATCATCCGTCGAAACATAGCGCTTGATAATGGAGATCTAGGGTCTCTGAAACATTTCGCGTGTAGTTACTAAATATACGTGAGTTTAACCTTTTATTTATGTTTTAGTGTTATTATGTCTCACGATATAATAAATTCTATCGTTGGAATATTTTAGAAAGTCGCTTTTTATTACGGTAAATAAACAAAGATAAAAAAGGTTACATACATTACTGTACCTACAGATTAAAAGAACTATTCATAGACAAGCAACCTGGTAAGGCCCAACGTCTTATTTATAGGACGACAAAACCCCTAAACTCTACTTTTTAAACATTGTTTGATATGTGACTAAACATTATAGTTGTATAAATAAATAGGAATTAAATAAATCTGTGACTTTAATGTATATTTCACATTTAAACATTTCGTTTCAGTACGTTCGATCGTAGTAAACAATCCGAGTATTAATACAAAGTAATCGAATAAAGTAATTGTGCTGATTTTGCTATCAGGCTCAAGCGAGAAGTCAATAAGGCAGGTCGTTCAGATATGTTCGGGTGTGCACGATCATATGATAAGACACGATAAGCGCCCTTGCTAGGTCATTTGAATATTATCACTATTATCAGTGCATACTCAAACTCTACGCTGCCGTCTGACGTCTTTTCTTACGACGACCTCGATGGTTAAGTATTTATTTTGTCGTTTACCATGAACACAGAATTAGATTTGGATAGAAGAAACAAGTTCATTCATTTGTATGGCGACCGAGCGTGTCAGATTTTGTGAAGTTGTTACTTTCCTATGATTTTAAATATGTCTCAGGCTCTTGAGTATTCATATTTTTTTGTGTTGTTGCAATTAATATTACTTAAGGAGGCATTATTAAAGTTTTTGTTCACTTCAACTTACAAAATTTGACGCCCGAAAGCTGCGATTAAAGACGGACAACTCAGTGGATTTCACTGAGTTCATTTGACACGCTAAGTAGATACGTTTGCTTGATCTATGGTATATATGACATCTGTGACCATGAACATAGAATAGTAAATAAATAGATATGATGGCCTATTTCTCGAAAGCTTGTAACTTGTAATACAAGCGGAAGTCCTTATATTGTTAATAGTGTTAAAAAGAGACTTCTACTTGTATTACAAGTTATAAGCGTTCGAGAAACGGGCCCTAGGCCCTCCCTAGTCCCACTGTGCTGCGTACTCAAGGGTCTCGAAAAGGAAACGTAAAACAAATACCGAGTTTAATTATAAACTGACGTATACTCAACTATGCTGAACTCTCCACACAAAATCTCCAAGAACAAAATAACATTGATAGGTTTGACATATTGACAGCCCAGGGTGCTTAGCCAAGTTGCCAATCGCTAGCGCTTCAACGTTAATCGCAGCTAACTGTCTTTGTCGCACTAATATGAAAGACTGACAGAGAGGGAAAACTACGTTACGCTACTAAGCGCTAGCGATTGGCATCTTGGCTAAGCACCCAGGTGACGAAACCCTGACACTTAAGATAAATTCCTTGATATCTGGAAATCCATGTTTTGACCATTTTAATTAGTATTGCATTTATTTTATTTTATTTTTATTTATTTGGTACACGAAACAGACATCGTACGTTAAGGATTTAACAAGTAGGCATCAAATGGCATATACATATATTATGCTAGTTGATAGCACGAGGTCCAAAGTAAGTGTACACAACATGAATTACAAATAAGAACAAAACTAACTAATTTACATAAAGTTAATAATAGTAGGTATGTGCCTCCAATAATTCCAGGATGTTATGCCATTATTATTTATTTTTCTTACTTTCTTTCTGCTCAATCAAAGTATTATTAAGAGTCATAATTATAATTTATTTAATGTAATCATAATTATCTTATAAATCTTATAATAATTCAAGGTTTTGAATAAACCTTATACTGGTATGACAAGGCCTATGGCAGGAAATAGTTTTGAAAAAACAAAAGGTTTTATTTGTTTTAAATTAGGTACATATTTTTTCCGCCCGTCGAATATCCAAGGAGTCGTTTAGGTTATAAAACGGAGCTTTGTTTTTTCGTTCTGAAAATATAAAAAAGTTATATAAAGTCTACTAGGGTAATTCAGAATGTCAAAAAACGCCGCTTGCACGGGGTTGCATCGGCCCCGTACTGCAGTATCCGTAATTAATTATGGTCATAAATTGTTTGTAAAGAAAAGAAATACTGCATTTAAATGACTGTAAATAGTTTCTATAGCATTATATCGAAAAATTAGTAGTGAAAAAGTAGAGCTTCGAAATTACTGCATATAATAAAATATACCAGATATTGCATAGCTACATTAGCAACGTTTTCGTAACCACTATAATTTATGTATGAACATGGACGCAGTTTTTATAAATAATATTTATATTCATATTGATTTATTTGCATACATCGGCCAATTTCATTAAGTACCATACATTCCAAATTGGGTACTTCTACAAGTTATGAAAGGCATAAAATCTTAATTAATTCTTAGTGGTTAGTCAATAAAAATATGATTGTTACGTTATGGTACATTAAATAAGGAACCTTTGACCAATGATATATAAGTAAAGATACGTTAATACTCTAACAATATGAGCGAAATTAATACTTCACATCATACACCTACAATTTATTGACAGTTGACATACACCTATCTTCATACTTCAAAATGCGTAAAAGGGATGGCGAAATACATATACTCGTATTTAATAAATAAAAAAGAGACGACTAGCATTTGACAATCGCGCGTGCATTCTTTTATTGATAAATATTGTTTTATCTTTGTTACTCTCGATCTTAAACAGCATTAAGCTTGTCTTTTTCTCTAAGTCAAAGTCAAAAACGTCAAAATGGCGTCCTATTTATTTTCAGTAAATAATAAAATTGAAAAAAATATATAATTCAGTTTAATTGCGCATGATGTGTGATGCTAAGGGCATTTTATTTTATGGTTTTCACTAATAACATAAAATGACATTTTAGGGCGCAGTTCATGTGATTTGCGAGAACTCGGCAGTGGTACACACCTCTCGGTGGTCTGGGTAGGACTAAGAGCGATTGTTAGAATTATCGCAATCTGAGCACTTCAATTTTAGAGCCGGTGTAACATACCTTTACTTATTATATCATTGCCTTTGACCAAAAAATTCAAGTTGTAGAGCAGAGAGCGTATATACGTAGAGCCAAGTTGCCAATCGCTAAAGGTGCATGCAGACCAAAAGAGCATTCGCTGTTCTATCCCCCTACTCTACGAAATTAGATCGTTACACGAAACGTGATTCGTTGATTTCGTAGAGTGGGGGATAGAACAGCGAATGCTCTTTTGGTCTGCATGCACCTTAACGCTCAGTAGCGAACGAAACGCAACTGTCTTTGTCACACTAATAAGAAAGAAAAGTACGATAGGTACTTTACTGAGCGAGATGGGAGTGTGTATCCAACTACGAACAAAATGAAACATGGAAGCCGCATACTAAATTGTGTTTCAAAAACGGTCCTGAATTTTAGTTGACAAGTGTCACCCCTGCTCCTCATCTGACGTTTTGTTCAGATTCCATATTTAAGTCCACTGCTGGACGTGGGTCTCTCGTCTCTCCTATTAACTACGCGAATAAACGCATTAGGAGGTAAACGCTGGGCATAATGTGTCCACTATGAGGACGCTGCTGGCTATCATCAATCAAATCAAAGATGGTCAGTGACACTGCAATCCCTTAGTCGACTCTCGCGACACCCGTGGGGCCGTGGGAACAGTCGGGGTGGTGACAAATGTACATTTGCTGCAGTCACCACACGGCAAATTTAATATTCCATAATTTTACAAAGGCCGTTCACGCCATTTTGATAATTCGACTTAGGTATTAGAAAATAAGTCATAGGGGAGGTATAGCAAAACAGTACGATAAATACGATCATCATTATCATCATCGTCAGCCTATGATAGTCCACTGCTGAACGTAGGCCTCTCCTATTAACTATGCGTATAAACGCATTAGGAGGTAAATGCCCATAATCGCCACGCTGGGCAAGCGGATTGGCGATCGCAGTAATGTGTCCACTATGATGACGCTGCTGCCCATCGTCAAATACGATAATAATTTAAAATTCACTTCAAAACTTACTTTATGATATGAGCTTATAATTAATTTTTCAATAATAAATTCTCATGTAGCTCGCTTTAGATATATTATTACGAATACTTTATTAGTCATGTATGAGTGAGCAATCTATGATGTATTATTCTACTTTCTAGGGTTCCGTAGTAAAAACTTAATAGTTTCGCCATGTCTGTCTGTCCGCAGCATAGCGCAAAATTTGCAATTTGGTATAGGTATATATTAATCACAACGCCGAAGTGGTACAATAAAACATAGAAAAAAATTTTTTTCCTAACTAGTGCGGAAAAGTAAACTTTGCGCACGCGAATGCGTAAATTTGTCTTTTTAAGGCACTTGTTATAAAAAAGTTGTTCGAAACACGTGTAATAACATTTTGCACTTGTATTGAAAAGTACTATTTTGGGTAATCGTAAAGCGGGAATATTTTGTTGTAATACTGTAGAGTGGGAAATCGTTAAATAGGTAATTTAAAAAGAATTAGGGTCCCGAAAGAAAGTTTTTTCTAACGTCAATATTTTTGGACATCTTTTATTGGCTTTGTTTACTGTACACTCAGTTTTTGTAAATTTCTTATGTACTGCTGTTGCTGACCCAAATAAATAAAATAAATAACCGGTCCGGAATAACTTTTGATCCGTGCGTAGAATTGGAATTTTTAAAATAAAACTATTTCGCACATAATCGGCCCAGCCGTTTTTGAATAACTACGGAACCCTCTTACCCTACACTGAGCATGGCCCGACATCTTCTTGGTCGGTTTTTTGTACATATAGTTCTATTATATAGTCATGCAAACGGCCTAATTATTTAAATTTATTCCCAGTTTTTAACTACACATAGGGTTTCATATGTTGATTTTAACTAGAATCCCCTACAAGCTATAAGCTTCTTGATATATGAAACACGTCTCAAAATAATCAAAATTTACATACGTTTTGCAACAAACATTATTCCTATGGAAACCATCAATAGAAAATTTTATTGGGATATTTCATTTGTTCAATCAGATCCAAAAAGCCCATAATTTTGTGTAGAAATACTAAAGGGTGTCCCAAAATGAACGCAAGATTTGAAATCGACGAAAAATACTTATTTCTTGTTTGACTTACTTATTTCTTAAATCTTCATAAAATATAAAGAATAGGGTTTAGTATGGTAGAGCATGCTGAGAAATTACTTCGAAGGCTTTGTTGTAACGTAGCACTCCTTTGTTAAAATTTTCTATGAAATTTGCATAAATATGGGTGAATTTCGTTGCTGCAGTGTGAAATCCCCTCTTTTAAACCATGGGCGATCGAGAGCTTGCTGACATAGATCTTTGACTATAAATAACCCCATAAAAATAAACAATTATGTTAAATCGCAATATTTGAGATTCACTGAAATGAACGAAAAACGGTCAGAAAATAGGGTCAAAACTGTTTTTCGTCAAGGAGACCAGGGCTGCTGGGAGATTTTCAATTATAATAGTTAATCCTATCTGTGTACTTTGTGTGTCAGGAAAAAAAATTGGAATTGGTCGTAAAAAGTATGGTTTTTCATTACATTTAAATCTTGCGTTATTTTTGGGACACCCTATACAATATTATCAATTGAAAAACAGTCGAAGGCAACATCATAAAACGGCCCTAGTTTTATTTCACAAATATTTATATTTAGCCTATATAATATCCCACTGCTGGGCACAGGCCTCTTCTCATATTATGATAGGGATTGGTCTATAGTCCCTAAGCTAGCCCTAAGCGGGTTGGGAACTTCATATACACCTTTGAATTTCTTCGCGAATGTATGCAAGTTTCCTCACGATGTTTTCCTTCACCGAAAGCTAATGATAAATATCACCTGTATGCTTAACACATGATTGGTATGTCAGCTGTCGCAGATAGATTTTCTATCTTTTACTGACTATATGAATAAAAGAGGGATGGATAGTCTATCTCGCGGTGACATATTGTCACACTAATCCTGTGCTAAGCCTACTGATATTTATTTCATGAATATTTTTTTTGTATAGGTACCTATGTATATTTGTATAAGATAATTAACTTCATAATTACGCTAAGAGTTTCGTTCCGTCGGTCGATAAAAGCTTTTGTTAGAGATATTAATTACCTATTCTTAAATAGTAAATTATATTTCTTCGTACATAAATAAACGGAAATAAAAATTTCCCCATTGTAAAGCGATTTTTTGTATGTCGTTGATGATTTCAAATACGCAAGTACAGTTTTGCATTTTTAATAAGCACAATAATATTTGAGGTAATTTAAAATTAGTATTAGCTTATAACGCATAACGAAATTTTTGAAAAACTATAGAGGTGTAATCGAACACTATCTCACTAATTTGACATTTAAAATATTTAATAGGACTGTTGTAACAAAATTGTAATCATCAGTTGATATATTGCATTCTGAATTATTCAGCACTAGCGACCCGCCCCGACTTCACACGGCTTGCAATGCTGATACTAAAACCTTCCTCTTAACTCTAACAATTGGATTTGTAAAATTTCATTGTACTTGTTGCGGACGAAAGCATTAGGCTCTGTTCATCCCTAAAACTGCACAAATTTCATCTCACTCACTTAAAAAAAGATTGTTAACAATTTCTTGAACCTTAAAACGACGGCTATCAGGGGAAAATATAATATTCATTCCTTCAGAAAACTTTACATAGCCAATTAAAAAAACTACTTACTTTAAAATCGGTTGCGTAGTTTTAAAGACCTTAACATCTTAAGAAATTTACATGACTTTACAACGACTAAATTGAATTGAATTGAAAGATTTTAACATAAATTGAGACGGACAGACAGCGACAGCGACTTTGTTTTAATACTGTGTATTGATGGAAAATTAAACAGCTGTTTGAGGAAATATCAACAGTAAAAGTTCTATAATTACTCAACGAATAGAATTCCGCATAAAAATATTTAACCTTTTCGCCGCCTTCGACTTTACAAATAAAATTAGTACCCAATAAGTGTTTAAAATAAACGGGCGAATATAAGTGTACGATTAGTATTGGAGCCAGGGAACATTTTTACAATAACTAATTAACGTACCTAAACGTGAAAGGTATCATAACAAATGCATCGACGGCTTTATTGCATGTTTATTTTTTTTCTTTTATTTAACCCTTAATTTGGCAAATTAAAATAAATCGTACGTTCTAGCCTCCTCGCCAATTGTGTATAGCAGAAAAAATTGTCTTAAAAAAATGCAAAAATTGGGTCGAAGACTATGTTCATTGTGACAAACATTAGCAAATTAAGGGTTAAAAAAACTTAGGACTAGGGTACATATTTTTAGCGCAATTTCTCCAATTTAATATTTAGTTTAAAAAGGCGCAAATTACACTTTTGCGCCTTTTTAACTTAATATGCTTAACGAAAGCAGGTATCTCATAACAATTTTAAAGTGACTTTATAATTATTTAGGTTTTATATCCTAAGAAACTATAATATAACAACTATTTCGGCAACTATTGTCATTATAAATTAACCTTTTTAAATTCTCTAAATGTTAGTAAGCCTATGATAAATAGGGTGTGTTTTTATTATGGTTAAATATTTAACCACATCAAAAAACCTTAGAATATTGTCAATCTAAAACACTTTAAATTCTCGTCAATTGTTAATAATAGTTAATGCAGTTTTTTTGTCATCAATGGAAATCCAAAAAAATTTAAGGGTATGTAATTCCACTTTACGGCTTTTTTGCGTTACGTGAAATTATCTGGTCATCGCGGATGACATTTTATTATTTCCTTAAGCGAAGACGTCGATAAAATAATTTTGTTTATTGAAAAGGTATAATCGGGACTTGATTTAAGGACTTTAACCCATTTCACGTGATTTTTCATAACTATTCATTAGTTTTTGGTAGAGTAGCATTATCGCACATCTTAGTATGGTGCCCACGGTTGCAAGATTTGCAAGTGACTAGTTCTAGCAATCTTATAACCTTTCATAAAACGCAATTTTTGTTCTTCGCTTCAGCAGCAGTATTTTGTTCATCGCTTTCAAACTGCGATCGCCAACCTGCCTGCCCAGCGTGACGATTATGGGGATTTAATGATTTCGCATTTAATTAAATTTGGTCCGGCGTCTGTTGGAGAGGCCTACGTCCAACAGTGGACCAAGAGAGGTTGGCAATATGTGTGTGTGTGCGTGTGTATGTGCATTGCTATGTCACGACTTACTGTGCACAGCTATGCACTGAATTTCTTTTGTCTTCGCAAGTATCCCTAATAAGTAACTGTTTTATACTGTAGTATTGTTTCAAATAGGTAGACATTGTTTTCTTAACTCTCATTGTCGGTGTTCCATTTCTAATTGCATTCTTATATGCAACACATACACCGTAACTATATACTACGCACTTAAAATTAAAATTTACTATGGAGAGCCAAATTTGAATTTGCAGCCATTTTCTACAGCGATAGATAGATAGAGTACCTATAATTCGAAAATTTTATGAGTTAAGGTAATTGTTGTTCATGTTTTCACGATATTTCAAAGACCACAATAAAGGCTAACGATTTTTTATACACATTTTGGCAGTATTTTAAGACAAGGCAGACGCATTTAATTTGGAAATTAAAATTAATGCCTTTTGGCAGGTTCGGACTCGGACCGACATTCTAAATCGACATCCTTTCGGATGAGTTTTTATTAATGTATTCATTCGTATCGTATTTGATTTTTTCTCGTGTCTTGTATTAAAATCGGCGTGAACCTAACGTATTCAAATAACTATGCATCGTATCGAAGTAATTGGGAAAACACAAATCAATATATTTATTAACTAAATATTTTGATTTGTACTTTTTATTTTTCCACCGGACGTTGGTGATCTTGGTCGATTTTTCTTAGGTATATGACATCCAATATTTATAATCGGTATTGTATCCTTAATCATTTTGAAGCTGCTTTTAGTTACAATAATTAATGTATTATTTTCATTTGGTGTCTTTATTTTATGTCCTGATAATTTTATACTATTTCTTTGTAATTCGAAATGAAAAGTAGTTTTTTTTTCTCTGTTTGGTGACACAAATGTGTTACGAACTTTTTTCATTCCTGTTTTATTTGGGATGTAAATTACTTCGTTTTTTTTTTGTTTGGTACAATAGGTATTTTCCCATTAGAAAACAAGTCACAAAAAGGTCAACGCATTTCTTTTTAATTTAGTTTGAGGAGTACTTATGTGTTAATTTGATGTTTTCGCAATGTTTCAAGACGAACGCACTATCAAATTAAAAATATTTGCTTATTACAAAGTATTTTTTTTAAGTCGCATACACGGCAAACTCATTTAAAAAGATATACATTTTAGGATTAATACATATATTTAATTTAATTTTTTGTAGGATTTTAAAAGCCGAAAGACAGACGCACTTTTTTAATATGTAGATAAAAACTATGGTAGCTATTTTTTTGTTCACATTTCTAGGAGATACTTCAAAAAACCCACAAATAAAGCTTACTTAACTTAGCACTACATTTCATTCAGAACTTCAAAAAAAATATGTTAGATCAATTTTACACTCCTGCGCAAATAGTTTTCGGAAAACCTATTCCGCAAACACTTTTGAATGATCACTGATGATGATCTAATCCAACATTTTCGTTCAGTATCACAGAAAACCACTTTTAACACCTTCGCGGACACTACTCCAGACACAAAAGAAGAAACAATGAGATTACGCCTACAGGCGTTTAGTGTCCACGATAGTGTTAAACAACGTACCGGGTTGCGGCGGCGGCAGCGGCGGCATCGGCGGCGGCGGCGCCGACGGCGGATGCGGCGCGAACGGCGACGCGCCCGGCGACACCGGGCCCGAATCGCAACTCGCCGACCCGAGCGACCTCGGCGGCGGAGGCACCACCGGACTCCTCGGAGCCTTAACAACCGGCGGCTCAGGCCGCTCCAACTCTATCCCAGGATTATGCAACCCAGCGTCAGCTGCCCTAGCACGAGCCTCGTCCTGAGCCTGGGCTCGTCTTAAAGCCGTCTGCAGCGCCATCACCCGCTGACGGTCCGCCGTCAGCCGACATTTCTCGCAGTTGCAGTATCGGTACTTGCAATAGCGCTTGTGGCCTTTCAGCTCGACCTTGAGCCTGTGGTTGCGGCATCGGGCGCAGTTTGGGGGAGCGCGGGGTACTCCGGAGCTGGACGCTCCCGGCTCGGAGCGGTCGTCGTCGTCCGGCGCGCGGCGGCGCCACGTCCCCACGGACACCATAGCGCGAACACGTGCGACCCGGCGCGCGGCCACGATGCGACTGCCGTGCATGCTCCGCCCCGCGCCCCTCCCCCGGCTGCGGAGCATTTACTCCCGTGCAGATGCACTTTTGCATCAACCCACAAAACGTCGTAAGCGACTATGGATTTCCTTACGCTTACGCCCTTTTGTCGTAGAAAATCTCGTGTGTGCAAATTATAGGGCAAATTTGAGAAATCCTTTTGAATATTATTTCGGTATGAGTTAATGATTCCCGTCATGCAAAAGCAGGATCTTTTGTTCAATGAATTTACATTGTACCTTTATAAGGAATGCTGCGTATTATCAATAAGGTATGGAAACATACTTTCTTCCAAATAACAATTCGAGCTTACAAATCATTTAAAATGGAAATAAGTAGGCCGTTCACTCATCTTGTTATAGGTGCATTAGGTGCATAATAATCAGCAAAGTTAATGAACATCCAAAAGACTATCAATATCTGCAACATGTTTGACAAAAATGCCACCTCGGACGTTGGTGAATTTGGTATGTATTTATCTTTGGTATTTGTTTTTTTTTATTTTGGCTGTCAAAGTTCAAGTAAATTGCCGAACATTTACCGAATAATCCTATGAGCACATTAGTTACTGAATCTGATAATAATAAAACGAAAGACTAACATAAAATATGTGTATTAAAATAAAATATTAAAGTCATATTACAGGTTTTATTTGTACAGGGTGTTCGTGTTGATTTACGTTAAATTGGACACGTTACTTGGGACATTAAATAAAAGTTGCCTGGCCTGGTGGTACCTATATCAGCTTTTGTTAAATAAAAAAAAAACTTTTTCATACATAATGAATGAAATAGTAAGTGTGAGAGAACCTTAAGAATAACATAAAAGTTAATCTCAGGTGACTGGCGGCACATGTCAAAATAAGTAACATTTGAATGTAATAAAGGTTGCAATAAACTAGTTCAGTCATTAAACTTATTTTTTTAATAACTCAATAACAGTAAGAGTTAAGACACTAGTTTTTTGGAGACATTAATTATATTTGACCTAAATAAGCTTCCTTTAAATTAAAAGCAAATGAAGAAAAACCGAATAGTTTTACTTCGTTAAGCTTATTTATTGTAATTGTATTCCTATTATTGAAGTTTTTTGGTCACTGTCTCATGTTATATAATATGATACAATTTTAATAATATATACACCAGCAAGATAATAACATGCTAATACAATATTTATTTTAGTTGCAAAATATTAAGATTAAAGAGGTTAATATTTATTGAACATGTCTTTATTTGCATGAACTTATCTGAATGCCTTTATTTACTTGTAGTTACTTTTAACGAAATAGCTGTATTAGTAATTTTACTTATAGTTTAAAGTTTATTCAGTGCTTTAAGTAGTAATTTACTGTAAAATCTGTAATATTTGTAGCATTAGTAGACGTTATCGTTCAATGTCATTAGAAAAAAGTAATTGGATTATTCATTGTGATTTATTTAAACCTGGAGTTGGTAGCAGATTGGTTAAAGTATACAATTTATTCGTCAAGGATTTATACCTAAGTACACCGAATTACGTAGGATTACACAAATTGTGTCCAATTTTACGTGACAGTCATATCGAATAGTTAATAAGCAGAATATCAAAATTATGTAACGGAATCTTATTTCATATCGGTCAGAAACATAACATCCTATTACAGTGTTCAAAATCAATTAGAAAAAAAGATGTAAAGACGATCAAAATAACAGATATAAGTTCACTTAAAAATATATATATACTTACGTATTTTTTCTGTGTCGTATTCGTACAACACGTAATTACACATTCTAATCATGTTTTATTGTAGAATATTATTTTATTCTAGAATAAAACATACATTGATTGTCTTTGGGAATTGAATTGCTTTGACCTCCGATAGCTTTTTTTTCAATACATTACATCAGCATATATCATAAAAATTATGAAAAGAATGTTTAAATTTTATATTACCAATATTTGCGTCCATCCGTACCAAAATGTTGCATATAATCAAGAAATTGCATAAATCTATTAATTACTTAATTGTAAATAAACAATCAATATTGGAATTTTTGTAATAAAAAAATAGAAAAACGGCCAAATTAGCAATACCTAATTATGTTTATAACTTGAGAAATGCTCGTATACATTTCAGTTTACAAAATAAAGTTTAATATAAAATCGCAATATTTAGCGCAGACGCGCGCACGTTAACAAATGCTCCCTGCACTCCGCGCGTATCACACACGCTCGTGGCTGCGTATATTTGCATGAGCGCGTATGTGTGTGTATGTGTGTGTGTGTGTGTGTGCGCGTATTTTTTTATTTACATTTTTCGCGATTCGTGCAATACGCGAAATTGAAACGATATTGTGTAATAGTAAAGCTTAGTGTTGATCTGTTGATAATAATAACTTATTAATCATTAATTATCAGTAATCGGCAAGGGGTTTTAAATTTATTTTACCATACTTTATTTCCTCAGTGATTAAAACTCAGTGTCAGTATAAATTGATAAACTACAAAGTAGAATAAAAAAGTAAATAATCTTAGACCGTAATGATTGTACTGTACTAAAACATTATATGTATAACTTTATTTATTTTGTTACAAATAAAGAATTAAAATTTGAATTTGATTTTTTCCTACATTTCAAAACAACTCGGTGTGAAAATATAGAAAATAACTATTAGAGAGTGTTTTAATTTTTTTTTTTTAAACACCCTATTTTCATAGGTAATTTCTGCATAACGATTAAATTTCACGTTACTTATTTTATTTCACATTAATTATAATTTAAAACTTCACATATTAAAATGGTAACACTAACGTTTAAAAAGTTTCTTGAACGGCAGTAAACAATGTAGAGCCAACTTTGTAAATTGTTAAAAATTCTTTGGGTATTTTGGGACCATTGCATTTTGCCTTTTTGGGACCTATTTTCAATTAACATATATTTTATATATTCCGATTTTAGTGGTATTTCGCATTCAGCATTTGATTTTTAGGCGTTGTAGGAAATAGCGGTTTCACAACATAATAATTTATGAGACTTAATCGCAAAAACTTACGTTAAAAGTCCGAATATTTGAAAGTGGAAATCGTTAATAATGAGCTAACGCATATAAATTGCAATTGTCAAGATACTCGTAGTATGAAGTATTGCTATTACAAAAAAAATATGTTGACTTGTTGAAAACATGTTGAAAAACAATTGCAATTGTGCAAACAGACCAAACGAGCATTCGGTATTATATCCCCCACTCTACGAAATCAACGAATCACGTTTTGTGTAACGATCAAATTTCGTAGAGTAAGGCGTTAGAATAGCGAATGCTCGTTTGGTCGGAATGCACCATAATGCCAAGCGTAAATGTAATACGGGTGATAAATTAAACCAGGCATGGGATGCATTAGTGTAATCATTGATTACGAATTTTTTTAAGTTACACTTAATTATGACCCTACAGATTTTTTTAAAGATTTTCGGAACAGCAATGTAGGTACGAACATTTGCTAATATTGATATATGTCAGTATTCAGTAATGTCATCTGATTTTGAAATTAGCCGTCAACGAGCGTTTGACTTGAATGTTGCTCTACATTGCGCGTCGAATTATTTCGTACAGATAAATTTTGTTGCTCTAATTTTAAGTAAATGTTGTTGTATGTTATTATTATATATTATGCGAAAACACGATTATAATAAACAATTACTGGAAATTATTTACTATTTAATTTATTATTTCAATTATTCATTGCTTATTTATTAATACTAAGGTTCTCGCTCATTTTGATGTAAAAAAATACATCGTGTTACAATTAGATTAATTATATTACTTTATTTCAGTATTATTATAATGGGTACGCAACTGTAGAGATACTAGCGATATATAAATTTCGTATATGATTGATAGTTAACAATTAAATAATAGCTAAGTGATCTTGCTCTGCATCACTGACTCTACCAGCCTCCCAATTTTTATCACTATCGAAGACGTTATCCAAATGTACATACAAGCTTTTTGAGACTTGCTCTGATATTTAATTAGTTATAAAGTTATTTGTAGTTATAAAGTTTTATCGTGATATTATATTTTTTAAACCGGTCAAGTACCTAGGTACTACACCTGAAGAAGTTTAGTCTAACACAGTTACGATTAGGTACCTACTCGTGTTTATCTAAATCCTTGAAAGACCTACAAATGTGATATAATAGATAAGCGACATGGTCAGTAGAAAAGCGATCTATAATCTATATGTCAGCCTCCGTAGCCTAGTTGATAGTGACCCTGCCTACGAAGCTGGAGAATCCGGGTTTGAATCCCGGCGAGGGCATTATTTGTCGATTTATCACAAATATTTGTTCCTTAGTCATGGCTGTCTATGTATTTAAGTATCTATATGTCTATTATATATGTATATCGTCGCCTGATACCCACATCACAAGCCTTAATTGAGCTTACCGTGGGACTAGGTCGATTTGTGTAAAGATGTCCAAAAATATTTATTTGTTTATTTATATGCACTCAGAATAATAGCTAGCCAGTATAAAAAGTACTAGAATGCTGTAATTTAATTGTTGTTTCAAAAATTTCTATTAAATCAGTTTTTTCACTTTGGCAGTCTGGTATTTTATATTATTTTCCTAGTTACGTTTTGTTTTATAACGTTATTATAAGACATTTTAATAACATCCATAGTGGGAGCACGATTTGGGTTATTCCCATATGTTACCATGAATCAGACAACACTGGTAACAACTGGGATTTTTTTACCAGTGAGAACAACTGGGAATAAAAAATCCTAGAATTCTCTCCAAAAATGGAAATGCTTCTGTATGGAAAAAAGAAATAATTTCTGAAATAAAAAAATTGCTAAATCGTGATTTTAAATATCTAAAATTTGTAATTTAATTAAAAAACACAAATCAAACTGTTTAATAAAATAGTTTCTTCGGTTACCGTGATGATTACCCGTGAAATACCTAGAATAAGTAATTTGATAAAATAATCTAACCCCCTTATTCATAAACGTTTGCTAACTTAACAAGCCGCTAATAATTGTTTGTCCCTTTTGCTCTTAATTGTTAAGACATATTGTTAAGACCGAAAGGGACAAACAATTATTAGCGGCTTGTTAAGTAAACAAACGTTTATGAATAAGGGGGTAAGTATTTAATAATAGTATTTTATGTGACTGGTTGTTAATGAGAGGCATTAATACACGAGTGTTGTTTTATGAAACGAGCCGAAGGCGAGTTTCATAATAGGATAATACGAGTGTTTTAATGCGTAATTATGAACAGTTGCATACATAACTTTATCTACATGCATATAATAAGTTTTCTACAATATGTTTATTTTTGTGGCAGCAAATTATTGGTCACGGTTGTAGCGGCGTCCCGTTTTTCTGGTGGTGTTTCACACATTTCAACATCACTGTCTTCGTCGTCTTAACTAATTTTTCAGTGTAAATATTTCACAACGAACTCGATAATATTTAACTTTCAAGTCAACAGTCCAAAAAAGTTAGATGTTTGAAACAATTCAAACAAAACAAATGACTGACATTAGTTTTTCTTAATTCTTAGACAAGGTAAGGTCTTGAATCGATATCGATTCTCAAATCGATTCTCAATATTCGAGATTTAGAAGAATGTATGGAATATAAATTTTAATGTGAATGAAATTACAAATCGATTAATTCGATAATCGAAATTAAAATGTGATATTTCTTTTTAACAGAATGTTCGAAATTTAATTGTGATTAAGATATCGGTTGCCGATGTTGTAAAGTGAAAATTATGATACACCCACAGATACAGATTTTTTATAGTAGGCTATTTGCTTACCGCCGCTAAACATATTGAAGACAACTTATGATATAGACGTAGATAAAAATTGTTATTGTTCGACAAAAGCTCATGCAGCGACTCTGTAAATATCTGTTTTATTCACGTCACAAAATACTAGCTTTTTTCACATCACAAAATACTTTTCAAGCGATATTCAGTTAAGCCAAGAACTAGGGCGATGAACCCGTAGTAACATTTTTTATCGACACGACCACACGACAAACGACAAATCATCTCGTGTGGACAGCCAGCATCACCGCATATTACCATGCGAAACAATCGATCAGTAAAAAATGGCTTCTGACGGTGCCATCAAAGTAAATACCGATATGACAGGGAACGATAAAAAGGGAATCTATTTTGAGCTTGCACTGTTGAATTTTGCAACTTAATCTTTATTGCAAGTTCACATACTTTTTATCTTTTAAGCCGTGTGGTGACGGCAGTAAGAATACATTTGTCACCACCTCCTCTTGCGGGTGTCGTAAGCGACTAAGGGATTGAAGTGTCACTGACCATTATTTGATAAAAGATTGATGATGGGCAGCAGCGTCATCATAGTGGACACATTACTGCGATCGCCAATCCGCTTGCCCAGCGTGGCAATTATGGGCATTTACCTTCTATATAATGCGTCTATACGCATAGTTAATAGGAGAGGCCTACGTCCAGCAGTGGACTATCATAGGCCGATGATGTATGTATGTTGATACTTTTTATGTGGGCACATAGCACGAATTCTTTTACACATTTGATCACATGGAAAACACCAGTATTTGGGCATTTCTTTGAGCGTTCCAACCGCCGTGATTTCGGTGGCAACATTATTACCCGATTTCCGTGTGTAAATCTAATACGGGCGATCAATTACACCAGGCATGGGATTCATTAGTGTAATCATGGCTTGCAAGGTTTTTTTAAAGTTACTCTTAATTATGACCCCACAAATTTTTTTTAAGACTATCGGAGCAGCAATGTAGGTACGAACATTTGTTATTGTTGATATGGCAGTTATGTCATCTCATCTGATTTTGAAATTAACTGTCAACGAGTGTTTAACTCGCGTATGTTGCTCTACATTGCGCGCCAAATTATTTTGTAAGGAAAATTTTGTTGCTTTAATTTTAAGCAAAAGTTATTTGCATGTAATTATTATGTCGTCAACTAACACCCGTTAAGAGCTTCGCCCGTATTAGACTTACACCATGTATATCCTAAAGTTCTTGCATCTTTCACGGGATTCGTGTGATGGCTGCCATCGAAGTGACGGCGTCGGTTGAAGCGCTCAGAGAAATGTCCATTTGCTTTACGTCATAAACCTCTCTCAGTCCGCTGCTGAACGTATACTGTTTTGCAACTCGGGAACCACTACTATTACCTAACACAGGGTATTGTTTTATTATAGTCAATTAAACAAATTAACATTTTGTTAAGTTGATTGTTATTTCAACTGCTTGTATAAAGAAATATGATTTTTTCTCCGCGCGTACGAATTTATGACTAAACTTCGTCATTGGAAGCAAAACAAAATTTCACATCACTATTTGCAATTTTACGCACATCACTATTGCATTGAGCGAGCCAGTTCAGTCTTGTCTGTGACACGTTGGGCGACGGAGGTGCGTTTGGCGACGCTGGGCGGTTTTACGAACGTAAGTATCTAATCTCCGTTTTTTGTCACTTGCATTTTCTCAACTCCGTTTAGTCATTTATTTTTCTATTGGTGTGGTTGATCGTTCTACTATTTAAGTATAATGAATTAAACTGTATTACCTGTAAAAAATGCGTGTAATGTCATTGTACTAAATAAGATAATTAATGAAATGAAAATAAAAAATAGCTTTCTCCCTAGGCTCCATCAAATAAACTCCGTCAAATATTTAGACGGAGTTGAAAAAATACGTGTATTTAGTATCTAAGTGAGCAGTCACATGCAAAAAAACTTGTTTTTCATCACATTTGCTGCTAAAGCACAGTTAAAGTACCTATACTCCCTTTCTTTAATTAGGTACCTACTGCGAATTTTACGTAGACATGTACTGTTTACATAGTACATTGATCTACAATACCAAGAATAATAAAACATGTGAAATTTGACGCAATTTCTTCGTTCTGAACACTAACGATAGATTTTTTTACTTACAATACCGTTTACAGCATTTTTAGAGCTAGAGCTTTTCGTTAAACTTACTTCAATATTTTTTTTTGTATCATATACTTAGAATGCCGAAAATCAACAAACCTACGGTAGAGTATATGAAAGAAGCTCAACGTAGGCGTAGAGCTAAAATAAAGCAAAATCCTGAAAAATACGCTATGGCAAAATAAGAAGAGCGTCAGCGTAAAATAATTCGTATACAAATTAATAAAAAAGTCACTTTTTCTGCCCCTATGTCCCTATGTCCCTTTGTACGCTTAAATCTTTAAAACTACGCTTTCGTCGTAACTTCCACATTCTTTCCCTTCTCTATAATATTCTTTTTAACCCTGCAACCCCCCGATATCTTAAGGAGCGTTTTAGCTACCTCAGTTCTCTCCGATCCTCACAAAACTTGCTTCTGACTGTACCGCCATCCTCTTCCAAATTTTATAACTCATCGTTCACCTTTCGAGCTATTCGACTATGGAACTCACTCCCTATTGAATTAAGACGTGCCGAATCGATTGCATCCTTCAAATCATTACTTAAGAAACACTATCTGTCACTTCCTTAGTTTTGAATTCTTTATTTATTTTCTTCTTGACTTAAACTAATTATTTCTCATAGTTTCACTATGTGATGTATCTGTATTTTTATAATATGTATATGTATTTCTATGTGTATCTATTTATATATATATTTATATATGTATTTGCATTTTGTGTTTATTTTTACATTCCTTAGCCATCAGACTATTTTTCTCAGTTTTGCACCACCTACTATCAACTTTTACTTTCTTATCTCCTCTACCCAAAGGTTGTCTGGAAGAGATCGCTCTTTAGCGATAAGACCGCCTTTTGTTTACCTCTTTCAAACATGTACTTTTATTATTTGTTTTGTATTTTTCTTTGAGGTGCAATAAAGAGTTATTGCATTGTATTGTATTGTAACTACGCAACGGATTTTGATGAGATTTGAAGGTTTATATGTAGGTATAGTACCCGCGCGAAGCCGCGGCAAATCGCAAGTATTAAAATACATAAATTATCATTCAGGTTTAAGAGCACTGTATCCATCAACTCCATATCATATTTCTAAACTCCGTATAAAATATATCAACTCCGTCGCAACATTTTCAACTCAGTCTTGGTGAAAAAAACAATGGCTTATAAAACGTGAATTAATAGATATATATGAGGGACAAAAGTATACATATGATCTAAATAACTCAATGATTCGTATTTTATAGATAATATAGCAGTAAACATACTGTACAAAATCAAGACGGAGTTGAGGCTGAGAACGCCTAATTCTGAGAATGACCCATTAGCGGCTTGTTGCGTTTATGAAATAGAGACAAAGAAAACACGCCTTAGAAGTGTCTAATATTATTGGCAAAATTTGGTCCATCTTGATTTAGACATGAATAAAATATAGGTACACAAAATGCATTGTATCGGATATAGACTTTTCACAAAACTCTCCTTACAAAACGTAATATCATAGTGTAATGATGACTATACCTCGATATTTTTCTAGCAAGAACGAGAGATTGACAAAATTAAACATCGACATAACTGCTATCGATGAGTACGGTCGAGGAATTTAATTTCCTGCCCATTTCGTACCTTGTCATAGTAGCTATAATATGACAGTCCTAGCAGCTTTCATATTGATTGTCACTGTGACAAGGTACGAAATGGGTAGGAAATTAAATTCCTCGATGGTACATCCTGTTCTCATAAAAATGCTAACTCCGCAAAATCAGGTAACCCATAAATACAGGACCCATCTAGGCTTTGTTCTAAATATCTTATATTTAATATTAATCATTTCCTATGGCTTTGGAGTATATTTTATTAATATTTGCAAATTTGATGGGTACTAAGTACAAGATATGAAAAAAGTTGTGTATCATTTTGAGTATGATTTGCATTCGTGTAATTTATCTCTAAGCTACGGCAATTTTTTTATTAATTAAATTTATTTATCGATTACTACATAAAGACTTATCGATAACAGTTATGTCGATGTCTAATTTTGTCAATCTCTCGTTCCTGCTACAAAAATATCTAGGTATAGTAATGACCTAATAGTATAGATGGGTTATTGGTAATACTGTGTTATGCGACTTATGCGTTAGCATTCGAATTTTAAAGATATATTTCAGTTTGATTTCAAATCTGATCACTACTATCAAACCCGCAAATCTAATCTCAAAAAATATTTTGTTAGAATTGAACCATTTTGGTACAGTTATTATTGTTTATTTAAATGAAAGTTTCATGATGAACCAAGTCACAATGACGTTTTGATTCGCATAATCAGCCTATGATAGTCCACTGCTGGACGTAGGCCTCTCCTATTAACTATGCGTATAGACGCATTAGGAGGTAAATGCCCATAATCGCCACGCTGGGCAAGCGGATAGGCGATCGCAGTAATGTGTCCATTATGATGACGCTGCTGCCCATCATCAATCGTTATCAAAAAAAAAATGGTCAGTGACACTTCAATCCCTTAGTCGACTCTTACGACACCCGCAGGAGGAGTTGGGGTGGTGACAAACGTATTCTTACTGCCGTCACCACACGGCTCGACGTTTTGATTCGGATGAGAAGAAATCTCGAACAACTTCTAATTTTGACATAGTTTTAATTGGCTGAGTGTACACGGTCAAGGTCGCAGAGGTCAGATCGGAACCAACGAGTAAATAATTAAACGGTTTAGCTTATCTGTTGCATGCATCTAATCAGGTAAGTGCTGAGTGCATATGCACCGTAAAACCCCGGTTTTTAATTCAGGATAATTCGCTAGAAAAATAGATTTACCTTCCTTATTAAATTTGGTCAAAACGTGTAAGTACAGTTGCCATCAGATATATCGGAGCTGCCACTATGATCAGAAATATCTGAACAATTGGAGGCGTGCTACGATATTTGTTAGTGAATTATTTAATTAATTCACGTCAGGATCTCAAAACCGTTTTATGCTAAGAAAAAATATGTATGTCCCAAAAAAATCCTTTTATTTTTCAAACGTTCCTTTTTGTTACGTAAGCAATAATGAATATTCGTTTTTTTTTTACAAAATACGGAAATCAGGTAAAGTTGGGATTTTCAGAAATAATTCTTCTGAAGGTGCCTGCGTCACCTAGTATAGATAGATAGATAGATAGATTTATTTATTTCTTAATGAAAATTACATGTCATTTGTTAACAAATAGCTCAAATTCACAAAAAGATCGTCAAATGTATATAAAATAATAATAATAAAACAAATTCTAAAAATCAATGCATAATTAAATTCACAAAAAGATCGTCAAATGTATATAAAATAATAATAATAAAACAAATTCTACATATCAATGCATAATTAAATTCACAAAAAGATCGTCAAGTGTATAAAAAACAATAAAATTACAATATATTCAATTTAAAATTAAAATGAGATTTCAACAATGTCAATATTACAAATATAATTTAATACGTATATTTTTCTATGTATTCGCTTACAGAATACATTGAATTCATCAAAAAGAATTTTTTTAATCGGTTCTCAAACATGTCGTGTGATGTTTCATTTCTGATTTCGGCGGGTAGACGTTCATAAAGCGACGGACCTATTACTCGCGGGCTCTTATCGAGTAACGCTAGTCGCCGCGGCACGGGCAGTAGTCGCCCCGTCTGACGGGTTATTCTGCCTGCCATATTCGACCGTTTAAATATGTGAATATTTTTACGCGTAAACATTATGATCTCGTATAAGTATAGCGAGTAATAGGTCATTATATTAAGTTTTTTGAAAAGTTCTCTGCACGAGTACCTCGGATTCACGCCTGCCAATATTCGTACGGCCCGTTTTTGCAGTATAAATAATCGGTCAGAATGAGTTGAATTACCGTACAAAATGATACCATAATTAATTATTGAAAAAAAGTACGCGTAGTATATTTGCATCAAAGCACTGTTTGAGACAATTGGTTTCAGCTTGCGCAGTGCAAATATGGCGCCTCCTAACCTGTTACACAAATTGTCTACGTGCTCCTTCCAATTTAACTTGGCATCAATTGTGAATCCAAGGAACCGGCACGAGTCGCATTTCGGTATCGGACTCTGTATAAGTGGCATGTGTGTGGTGTGTCCAGCTGAAAATATCATGACATTAGATTTGGAGGTATTCAGTATGAGACCGTTTGCCGAGAACCACTCGTGAAGTTGACCGCATGCCTTTGATATGTTATTTTCAAGCTGTGGATACGTGTGTGCGGTGACTATCACGGTGGTATCATCAGCAAACAGCACCATCTTCCCTTCGGGCACAGAGGTAGGTAGATCGTTTACAAACATCAAAAACAGGGTATTTCCGAGCGCCGAACCTTGGGGTATTCCTTGTTTTAATACACCTGCCTCGGATTTTATGCTTTTGATGTTTCCACCCGACACCTCCATTTTCACCTCTACCGTCTGCTTTCTATCGCGAAGGAACGATGCAAATAAGTCATGAACTCCATTTGTGATTCCGTAGTGACGAATCTTTTCCAAGAACAGTTCATGACTTATTACATCGAACGCTTTCGATAAATCGCAGAATACCCCTGCTACCTTTTCACTTGTATCCAACGCGGTTGTTATTGTGTCGTATATCTGATATGCAGCTGTTGTTGTGGACCTATTTTTTCTGTATGCAAATTGTCTGTCTGTCAGTAAGTCATTTGATTCTAGATGGCCTAGTATTCTAGATGGCCTATAAGCCTAGTATTCACATTTATTCTGTCTTGTTCAAACAAGGTCTACCTACCGATGGACTACAGGGTGCTTAGCCAAGTTGCCAATCGGTAGCGCTTAATCGTCAGTCGTAAACGAAAGGCAGCTAACTGTCTTTGTCGCACTAATATGAAAGAGTGACAGAGAAGGAAAACTACGATACGCTACCAAGCGTTAGCGATTGACAACTTGGCTAAGCATCCAGGCCTGAGAATGACAGGTTCGTAAGAAAAGTCACGTGACCATTTCCATATATTATTATGGTCAAGTGGCTTGTCGTTTACATCATCAGCCTGTTATAGTCCACAGCTGGACGTAGGCCTCTCCTATTAACTATGCGTATAGACGTTTTAGGAGGTAAATGCCCATAATCGCCACGCTGGGCAAAAGGATTGGCGATCGCAGTAATGTGTCCACTATGATGACGCTGCCGCCCATCATCAATATTTTATCAAATAATGGTCAGTGACACTTCAATCCCTTAGTCGACTCTTACGACACCCGCAGGAGGAATTGGGGTGGTGACAAATGTATTCTTACTGCCGTCACCACACGGCCAATATGACTTGTCGTTTATCGTATACGATTGCAGAATTACATCTTGTCTTGGCCTGCTCGTAACAATTTGAGCGGATTATTGACTCAAAAAAGAAATGCATATTTATAGCGATTTGTTCCTACTGTTGTTGCCAAAGTTGGTTTGACAGACTATAATACAGGGTGGAAAGGGACGACGTTCCTTCTCGCTACCGACCGAGTCTACTAACCATTACGATGAGCTTTCATTATGGGTCCAACATCGAAAGCGTACATGGAAAATTGACTTTTCCATACTACGGAACTCTGACTAATCACTCACTTTGTATGAGGGGTTAACTTTTTTAAGAGATATTTCTATGTTGGTACTATACTGAAAGTTCATTGTAATGGTTGGTAGACTTGGTCGGTAGCGAGAAGGAACGTCGTCCCTTTCCACCCTGTAGGTATAATAGGCGCTCTGATACCATACTCAGTTTTAGAATTTACATGTTATTTTTCTACCTATTTTGCTGAAAAGCTGGTGTGTTTGTGCTAGTAAAATTAAGGCATTTTAGAGTTCTGCGGCCAGCAAAAATGGAACCCTTAGTTTCGCCATGTCTGTTTAGATGTCGATGCTAACAATTAACCCCCTTATTCATAAACGTCTGCTAACTTAACAAGCCGCTAATAATTGTTTGTCCCTTCCGGTATTAACAATGTGTCCATAAGAGCAAAAGGGACAACCAATTATTAGCGGCTTGTTAAGGTGTATGCAGACCAAAAGAGCATTCGCTGTTCTATCCCCCTACTCTACGAAATTCGGTCGTTACACGAAACGTGATTCGTTGATTTCGTAGAGTGGGGGATAGAACAGCGAATGCTCTGAATGGTCTGCATGCACGGCATGCACCTTTAAGTTAGCAGACGTTTATGAATATGGGGGTAAGTTTCCACTATATACTGTATGGTATAGTTCGGGAAATATTATTTGACCGACTGTTATCTTACTTACGACCTTTTGTTTTGCGTTAAAACTTACTAGACAATCAGCTGTCTAGCACTTTTCGATTATTAATGATGCAAAAAAAAGGTCGTAAGTAAGATAAGAGTCGGTCAAATAATTTTTCCCGAACTATGTATAGTAAGAATATATTTGTCACCACCCAAACTCTTTCCGTGGGTGTCGTAGGAGTCGGTTAAGGGATTGAAGTGTCACTGACCATTAATTTATTGAAGATTGAGGATAGCAGCATCATGGATCATAGTGGACACACTACTGCGATCGCCAACTCGCTTGCCCAGGGTGGCGATTACGGGTATTTATTGGGTAAATGTGGTCATAGGAAGGGAGAAGTAGGTCCCTTTTACTGGTATTTGTATCTACAATTAATTAGTAACCCCTAGGACTCTAAGTTTTTCTCAAATTAAAGTTACTAAAATATATACGGATTCTCTGCTCTGCGGCAGCGTCGAGCCTAAAAATGGTATTCACTAATGTACTTTAAACGACACTAGCGCTCGGCGACGAAAGCTGGAACTACACTGAGAGTTTGACGTTTAATGTACGAACTTCGTATTCTCTAACGAAAAACAGCGACGAACTCTCCCACAACCTGGCCTCGCTCACAGCCTCGATTCTTAATGTCAAATAAAACAGCTAGGATTTTAGACACGGCTGTCTCGACGTCGAGCTCGTTGACTAACGCAGCGTCGAATGTGTGAATAAGAGAATAGCATCGCAGCACTGGACTGATATTGGCGTGCCAGTTTGTGGCAAAGATCAGCGATAGTAATGTGTAGTAATTTGCCAAAATTTAATGTTAACAAAGGTGCAACATAGAACCTTTTAATATTGGGGCTAGTGCTTAAACCACTCCTCCACTGCAGTATGCTGGAGACATCTAACATTCCAATTTATACAAGGTGCCAATGAGGGAAGGGAACAATTCTAACAGCATATTCCTGAGACTAAAAGATGCAAAAAATGTTAAATGAGTGTTCGTCAAATCTGCAAAAAAAAATTTTTTTGTTTTTTTTTTTGATGTTTTGAATGCTTTAACACACAAAAAAAGGATTTTATTAATGAAACTTTCGCAAAAATGCACATTTGCTAGGTAATTAAAGATTTTTTTTGTTCATTTGATGTTCTGTCAATTAAGTGTGACAAGACCAAGACAACATGGTGACATAGCGTAACGGTCTAAAACGGTTTTAAGCAAAAACCTTATTTTCTCTTAAAATAGACTGAATCCAGAAAACTTCACAAGACATTTTTAACTTTTAATTTGGTCATAAATCCGCTGTTGTTTTTCCCTTTCCTCATGGGCACGTAGTATACATAGTAGTCTTACTACTTACAAAATACAACTCAAAAATATTTCATTAAACAATTTGAGTTGTTTAGCAAAAATTCCTCCCTTTTAATTTCACTTATATTGGACCAAGGAACCCAACCCTGCACGGCTCAACATGCTTTCAGCCATTTTTTACCGACATAGTTGACGTGTTGCGTTC
>JALPQI010014003.1:0-33733 GCA_025490895.1 Thaumatotibia leucotreta
GAGATACTGCGAACAATTTTCATATAATTAAATCACACAAACCTTAAATTTATGAAAAACAATCTTATTTTGTTTATCCATAAAATTAAAACAGAAAATTATCTATCTCATCCGAGTTTTCTTAAAAAAACCTTAAAAATAAGGCCGATCTTCAGGCTTCTATATGGGGTCCATAATGATAAAATATCCAAAAAATGGTCATAACATTTTTTGTTTTTCTAGCCGCATAGTATTGATTCGTAAAGATTATTTTATGATTACCCGAAAATAAAAAAATCGATCCACCCTTAGGTATACAGGTGTTATATTATGGAATAGGTGCACTGTATGGCGCCTTTCGGCATACAAATTGTAAGGGCATGCATGTCACCTTATTTATACTAAACTTAAATTAGGTCTTCCAAAAACTCGTTGACAGTGTAGTAGCACTTATCGACTAGTAATTTTTTAAGGAGGGTTTTGAAAATATTCAGGTCTTGTACAGATCTAATTTGCAGTGGTAATTTATTATATATTTCTGGAGACATTCCAACTACATTTTTTTGATACAATGCTGTATTAGGTACTACATGGTTTAATATCCTATGACGGAGACGTGTGCTGTTGAAGTTATGATATAAATGAGAGTTATGTTTAACAAAGACCGACATTTCATAAATTTAAAGGCTAGGGAGTGTCAATATATTTAATTTTCTAAAGTATGGCTTACACGATTCTAAAGGATTCTACAGACGAATGGTGTACAGTTTTAAAAGTTGACAGTATTCGCTATTCAATTTGTTTATATCTATTCCGCTAGAAATGAGGTCGCTCGTGTTTGTGTCGATAATTTATACAGCGGCGTGGCGTTTTCCTCTTGCGTAAGAAACTCCTTTATTGTATACTAAACAAGTTTATTTATTATTGCTTTCATTTTATATATCGGTATTTTCGAAAATTATACGTAAATATTGGAGTTGGTTAAAGGGTAGGGGTACGGAACAATTGAATTTAAACTATATCGTGCGACAATACAACCTATAATAGTACATTACGAGTGGCGATGTTTTAAAACAACCGATAGGGAGTGTTTTAAATCGACAAGAATTACGAATTTCGTTTTTCCACGTCTCGTACGACGTTTTTTAGTACAGATGGCCCTCCGAAGTTTTGGACCTGACGTTTAATGACAACAAAACATCGACACACGTTTCGAATTTCAAGTTTTTCGCACTTGTGTCGTAATGTACTATTTAAATTGGCCTTGTCCTCGCGGACATATTACCCGGGTAACTTGTTTCCCGGGTCCAGGACAACGTTAACGAGTTTATCGGGGATTGCTGGAAGTTCGAGACTGTGTTTTTGGAAACAAGTCACGTGCCTAATGGGGTAATAGCTCAAACGTGCCTTTGGACCCTACTTGAAATGGCCCTGGACATGGACAGTGGCTGGACTAATACAAGGATGCACGACCATAGACTAATAGTCTTTTACCAGACACTCTGTTACTATAATAAAATATAAAAAAATGTGCGTTTGAGCTTTATTCCTATGCAAAATAAGAGTGACAAGCTGGTAACCACAGTTACCAAAAGCAAATGAGTGGATAAGAGTATCCTAACATTCCTAATTGTCCGCTTGGATCATTTTGAGGAACCTTGTTTTACTAGGTTGTACTAGGTAAAAACACGAAGCGTAACAAACACAAAGAATTTTCCAGAATTATACAAACAATAGTAGTAATTTAATATAAAACTATAGAAAACGGATAAACTCGCGTATATTAATTGAATTTAACTTCATCCCGACGTTTCGAAGACTTTACAGTGTTCGTGACCGCGTGACAACATGAGTTTATCCGTTTTCCATAGTTTTATTCCATGTGTAATTCTCGCGGTAACAGAAGAAAATAATAGTAGTTTAGATTACAAAGTTCCTACTCATACAGATGTAATGTACAGAAGTATTCAGATTCCTTTATGAGTCAAAGATTAGTGTCAACACAGTGTTGTGAACAGAATCAGTTAAATTTTAAGCCTGCGACACACCATGAGCTAGCGGGGGCACCGCGGAGCAGAAAAAGGGTGGTGTATGACGTAATTGTTGGCATTGGCATAATTCGCTTAATGTCGGGAATTTTACAATTAAACACCTACATTACCAGAGATCAAATGTACACTAAAAATAATTTTATCAAATTGCACGTAGGTAGATATATTACCGGAAAATCCATATTTATCAGTTCAAATTCTGACCAGATAGAAATCAAATAAGCTTGTCTTTTATTTAGCTCTATTTATAACAGTAAAATCATAAGATAAGATAAATAAGAAAGTAAACAAGTACTTTGACCGTAAATAATAAAAGAAGTGTAATTAGCGCTAAATATAAAGGTAGATCCACGAGGCAAATAAGTTTTTGGAATTCCGTAGACAAAAGGCAATAATGGAATATCATCATTAATATGGCATCTGCAGGACGTAGTAGGAGGTATTACCGTAATCTCCATGATTAGCAGGCGAGTTGGCAATTGCAGTCGTAAGAGTAGGTATACGTGTAGGTGCATTTCACGAGAATGTCGGGTACGTGACGCCGTTCTTCGCGGTTCTTGGTGTATCTTAATTTTATAACTGGGTCGTTGTATTAATTGAGAATTCTCGCAATTTCCATATATTTCATAGGGAGCTGTCACGTTCCCGACAAAGTACATTTTCGTGCATTATTCCATAATCACGCACTTTTAGAATATAATCTTGGTTTTATTACCAACTTAAAACCTTAAACCATGAGTTCACATACATTTTTAGTTAAAATTATTGATATTTATTAGTAAAATATAACTGCGAATTTGTGTCACGACATGTGTCAAAGACGTCAAATGCTATGGAAGGTCAGCCATATTTTTGCTTACTTTTTTTTGGATTGGACGAATGGTATAATGGTATACGTCACGTTCCCGACAAAGTACATTTTCGTGCATTATTCCATAATCACGCACTTTTAGAATATAATCTTGGTTTTATTACCAACTTAAAACCTTAAACCATGAGTTCACATACATTTTTAGTTAAAATTATTGATATTTATTAGTAAAATATACCTGCGAATTTGTGTCACGACATGTGTCAAAGACGTCAAATGCTATGGAAGGTCAGCCATATTTTTGCTTACTTTTTTTTGGATTGGACGAATGGTATACAATAATTTATAGGATGATGGCTTTTCCGCCGGTGGTTTTGAACGCAGTTTATGGACAACAATGGTATGCTAAATATTATATTTACGTCAACTCCGTCTAACTGACGTCCATCTGTTCGTCTACTTGATTTGATTTGATTTTACTTTCACGGCCATTTTACTTTTAGTATCAGGGGGCAAGACATTAATGTCTAATTTCTTTTATTATGAAATTATAATGAAAACAGTGAGCGGTACGTCACTTATTTAAAATAGACGTATTAGATAATTTCTACAAACTTTTTTGTAATACATTATTGTTTAAAAAAATACACACTCGGGCGTTCATTAACAAATGAAGGGTCCACGAAAAGAACTCAAAATTCAAATTCAAAATTCAAAATTCTTTATTCCGTTAACAGGTTAACACAAAAATTACAAGTATTGGTGTCTCCCTTTAAGTTATTTGCAAAATAACCTGTGCCGGGGGGCAGTGCTCTTCCACATTTACATATAAATACCTATTAAGCTAATGCTTACTTACAACTATTTTATAATGAAAATATGTGATCGATTTTAATTTGTGCGTGTATATGTTTGTGCATGTGTGCGCGTGCGCGCATGTGTGTGTGTGTGTGTGTATGAACATGTCTAATCCTTATGAAAGTCAGGGTAAATTTATACCTCGTTCTGTTGAAACTAAGGTTGTTTTCTTTCTGAAATTGGAAATGACTAGACATGTTTTTTTCCGTGGACCCCTCTAAATGTCCTTCTTACCGTCTAAATCGTTTGTCAAAAAAGGTTACTTTAAACTATAATAATATGTCATTTCTTATAACATGGTCGCTTCAACTGTTGTAATTGTTACATTTTCAGAATCCTTACTTCCATTAAATCTAACATGTACTTGACCAAATTTTAATTAGAAAGCACAGGGAAAGCAATTAAGAGATATGACCTAATATTTACACAAACAATACCTAAGTTACTATACTACCCATTAAACAAGATGGAAGTTTACAGAAACAATGTATCTCATCCAAGTTGAAGACACCGGTCCTCCAGAGGCCATTGTTATTGCTTATTGTCTGGTGTGGTCAAGACAGGGAGTTGGGGAGGGGTTAGGTTTATAAGGAAAGGATTTACCGGGCTTTACTATAAGTTAGAACTTTGTGTCCTGTCGTCTAAATAAGGAGTTGTGAGATCAGAAATCAAGAGACGAAGTCTACGATTATTTTTACGTCTCCAAAGTGGATATCGATTGGTAAGGTTTTTTAAAAATAATATGTATGTTTTTCGCCGTGTGGTGACGGCAGTAAGAATACATTTGTCACCACCCCAACTCCTGCGGGTGTCGTAAGAGTCGACTAAGGGATTGAAGTGTCACTGACCGTTATTTGATAAAATGTTGATTATGGGCAGCAGCGTCATCATAGTGAACACATTACTGCGATCGCCAATCCGCTTGCCCAGCGTGGCGATTATGGACATTTACCTCCTAATGCGTCTATACGCAAAGTTAATAGGAGAGGCCTACGTCCAGCAGTGGACTATCACAGGCTTGTGAAACGAAACTAAAAAGTGTATTAATAATTATGCTCCGAAAATGACCTACGACGAATGCGGAATTTCGCTGTGGTCATCACGGAGAAAATTTGAACGTAAGTTTTCCTGAAAAAACCTGTTTATTTAAAGTAATAATAATCGTGAAAATTTTAATTTGTACAGGTCTATGTCAGTTTTAAACTAGGTACCATAGAAATTTTGAGGATTTAGAAGCTTTTTCTCCCGTGGACAATCCGACTGTGGAATTTCCGAGGTTTTCATAAATGGAATTTTTCAACTAAGAAGTTAGTAAACTTCTTTAGAGACAGGACCGCGTAGGAATAAATGGCGTCTATAGGCTATGACAGCTGATTCAGCTAGACGGCCCGAAAGCTCGTTTGCGAAAAAACAGGTATAAATACCGATCATGTTTTTACAGGAATTTTCGTTTGAACACTCGTCGAATATAGGTACGTATATGATGATGTGCTTTATCAAAAAACTCCTTCCAAATTTCATACACCTACATGAAATCTATCATTCTTTAATCCAAAACACCTGTAAGATTCCCTGAACAATTAATTTGCATAAAACGATGGAACAAAAGATTTCAAGGAAGGTGACGGCTCTTTGATCCCTCAAATGTTACACCTGTATTCCCATTGAAGTCTTATAATTATTAATTTATAAAGAAAATTATGGAGACGCTTCGTTACATTTGAATTTTATAATACTTACACGTGCCGAGGGCAGACGTAATTGAAAATACCTGAATGTAATTGGAATTAGTGGCATGATAGGATTGATAAGCTTTTTTAATCTGTCTAATATTAACATAGTATTTACATTTAAATAGCAATTGAAATTTAATGTTCTGAAATGGCGTGAGTTAGAAAAAACAGACATTTGATTGACATCGAAAATAAAATGTTTTTATCTAATTTGCACTAGTTAAGAATGACACTTCAGTACAGTGATTCGGAGAGCTATTTCGGTTACTTTGGTTCGGCTGCGTAGAACCGATGGCCGTTGGGCGGGAAGGTTCTCGAGTGGCGGCCACGTACCGGAAGGCGCAGCGTGGGTAGGCCCCCCACAAGGTGGACTGATGACCTGGTGTAGGTCGCAGGAGTCCGCTGGATGCGGGTGGCAAAGGACCGGTCATTGTGTCAATCTTTGGGGGAGGCCTATGTTCAGCAGTGGACGTCTTTCGGCTGACATGATGATGATGATGAAGAATGAATGAGATAGCAATGTGCTTTAGGCCTAACGCGAATTCCAAAAGTCATCAATTTCAAGCACTTTGTCTCTTTCACTCCAACGAATGCATCATAGGAGTAACAGAGAGTATAGATGTATGGTTGTTCCGTTATAGCCAAGAACCCTTCCTCACCAATCAGGTAAAAGAATAACCGGCCAAGTGCGAGTCGGACTCGCGCACGAAGGGTTCTGTAAATCAATTTATCATAAAAACGGCAATAACGAGCAAAAATCAGGTTTGTTGTATGGGAACAATATCAATTTTATTCTACCTGGATGCTTAGCCAAAATGCCAATCGCTAGCGCTTGGTAGCGTATCGTAGTTTTAACTCTCTGTCACTCTTTCATATTAGTGCGACAAAGACAGTTAGCTGGCTTTCGTTTACGATTGACGATTAAGCGTTAGCGATTAGCAACTTGTCTAAGCACCTTGTTGTTGTAACAGCAACAAAAAAAAAACAGCTTTTGCGAAAATTTCCACTGTCTATCTATCAGTCCACGAGAAACAGCCTAATGACAGACGAATTAAAAATATATATATATATATATCTTGGGACATCTTACACAAATCGACCTAGTCCCACGGTAAGCTCAATTAAGGCTTGTGTTGTGGGTACCAAGCGACGATAAATATAATAGATAGATACATATAGATACTTAAATACATAGACAGCCATGACCAAGGAACAAATATTTGTGATAAATAAATACACAAATAATGCCCTCGCCGGGATTCGAACCCGGAACCTCCGGCTTCGTAGGCAGGGTCACTACCAACTAGGCTACGGAGGCTGACGAATTGACAGGATAGACAGCGGACCTTTAGTAATTGGGTCCTGTTTCACCGTTTGGGTACGGAACCCTAAAAACGTGTCAAAAGGTCTCACAAAAGCCGAGCAGATTATAGCCAATTTATGAGTTATGCCACGAACCTTATAACAGGATACAGAGAAACAAAATTGAGTTTTGCGGTAAGAAAAAGTCATTTTCTTTGTGTTGGCTGGTGAATATTACTCTCACGCGCAAAACGTAGGCTTTCTTGCGATAATCTAGGCTTTCGGTCTCATGAAATTGGTACTGTAGATGCA
The DNA here is from genome assembly GCA_025490895.1 of Thaumatotibia leucotreta. Classification (NCBI taxonomy): domain Eukaryota; kingdom Metazoa; phylum Arthropoda; class Insecta; order Lepidoptera; family Tortricidae; genus Thaumatotibia; species Thaumatotibia leucotreta. The sequence goes on from JALPQI010014003.1 coordinate 7,047, forward strand.
GTAGGTACTTATCTACATGGTCCTCCAGCCAGTAGAATCCCAAAAAAAGATATATTGCTGACTTTTAATAGAATTTTCTGTCTTTGACCCATATCGTGAAACACGTTCGTAGATGAATTTTTACTATAATAGGTACTAATATTGCCGTGTGGTGACGACAGTAATACATTTGTCACCACCCCAACTCCTCCTGCGGGTGTCGTAAGAGTCGACTAAGGGATTGAAGTGTCACTGACCATTTTACAAGATTGATGATGGGCAGCAGCGTCATCATAGTGGACACATTACTGCGATCGCCAATCCGCTTGCCCAGCGTGGCGATTATGGGCATTTACCTCCTAATGCGTCTATACGCATAGTTAATAGGAGAGGCCTACGTCCAGCAGTGGACTAACATAGGCTGATGATGATGATGATAATAATGAGGTACTAATAAAATATCAATAATTTTAACTAAAAATGGTTTTAAGTTGGTGACAAGAGCGAAATTTTTATGTTACTGTCTATAAACTGTTGCCCTTATTTTATTTATAGAGGTGTAATATCGTCGCTTAGTAACACTCAATTGGGACTAGATCGATTTGTGTAAGAATGCCCTATGATATTTTATTCATTGTAATACTTTATTTCGAGTGGCGGCCACGTACCGGAAGGCGCAGCGTGGGTAGGCCCCCCACAAGGTGATGCGGGTGGCACAGGACCGGTTATTGTGGCAATCTTTGGGGGAGGCCTATGTTCAGCAGTGGACGTCTTTCGGCTGATATGATGATGATAAATACTTTTTCTACTCCCGTACTTTTACTTGTCATTTACAGGATCGTGAACACACCCTTAAGCCCCTACCTTACAGATGTCAAGACAAGTCGATATTGTCTATTTCCTATAAACGCATTCGGGCATACACGCAGTACGTTTTTGGATTTTAAGACACCTATACAAGACGTAATGAAATACATGGCTGCCAACCTAATTTTAAATTCTGATGAAAAGTAAACCATAGAGGAGCTTACTTTTTTAATTTTGATGTCTCCCGCCCAACCTTGATGATTAATAAAATTGTGTTTGACTAAGAATATTTCTCAAATTTACAATTTAATTTGAAAATAAGTGTGTGGTCGTAGAAAAAGTATTGTATGCGACATTGTTTAATTGAGTCAGTCAGTTGCTCGTGGCGTCTTTAGTAAAAATTTTCGGCTTCGCCTCAATTTGTTACCCACGCCACTCACCGTTTTTGACCTCTCTTAAAGAAGGGTTGCATAAAATACTATTATTTATTCATTTTCTTAAATGCGTCACTCGTTTCAAATAAATACCGAGTAAACAACCAACAAATTGAAACAACAGCGGCCGATTGAATCCATTTATAGGACAAACTGGGGCAAAATAGAAAAAACTTGTTTACGAATCGGAAATAAACCTGAATCATTTATGTTGTGGGAGCGCGTATTCCGCTTGTCCCAGACAGTTAATCAAAAATAATTGCAGATCTCTCATGTCTCGTAAATAATACAAAAAATATGTGGTTATGATATGAATCAGTTTACTATGAAGAAATTAAGATGTATCTTAGATAGCTAAAATAAATACGATTTTTCGATGCTGCCCATAGGGCACTAAAACAAAAATACTCGCTCGTTGCCATCATTGATGCTACAAGTCTAGCACCAATGACGATGAATTTTTGTTCGCGACCGAGTGAATTCTCTTCGATAATGTACTCGCCGGCAGTGTGAACAGCCAGCAACCAACTATGAATAAATCTATCACTTTAACTGACTCAAGAACTATATCTTTTTCACCTCAGCAGCTCGAAAAGACTTCTATTGATTCGCGAAATCAGTGAGCAAAGTGCGATTTTGCTCACTGAGTGAATGTTGTTTTCCATGACGTTTAGACTTCAACTTTTTCTTTTGTTTCTTTCACTTGTTAGTAAAAAGACACAGATGAAAAATGTTACGTTATAAATTGTCATAATATGCATTTTTTTTTCGTTCATGGCATCCTAGCGTTTTCAGTCAGTTGTATTAGACGACGCGTTTTATCGGACCCGATTCCTTGTATCCGAATGGCATATGGCCCCTACCACCAAGCATACATAACATTGGCGTCCGTCATTCCACCTCTCTATCGCTCTTATATATAAGTGTGACAGAGAGAAAGACAGCCGTTTTAAAACGGACGGATATCGTGGTACTAGGCGAGTCAGAATCGCGTTCAGAAATTCGACACGAGTTCATTTCTAAATAATTATAACTGTTTTATAAAATTTTATGAGCTTTAATTTTTTTAGTAGTTATAATTATGTACTTTCTGTTACAAACATAATGGTAAAACAAAAACAAAAAATAACGGGATGGCACGTATAAATGTTTAATAACATATTTTCCTTTTCTCCATGCTGAGGTGAAAAGTTGTATGTACAACTTGAGAGCAAAGTTATTTGAATCTCGTGTCTTTCGAGTCTCTCGCTACGCTCAAGACTCAAAACTGACACTCGCATCAAATACGTCCTTTGCTCTCATGTTGTACAAATAACTATTGTCTCTTTTTTTTGTTTACCTACCGAAAAAATATATATTTTTTCGTTTCTTTGCTGGGATAAATCACAAGTGCCTAAAAAGCTCGGAGCTGTTTTGTGCGTCGATCGCAGCGTTTGTCGCACGCGTTTGATTTGTTGATGGAATCAACCCTAACGCAGACATGGCGAGCCCATTGATCGATTTGCATTGATTTGCCCATTGCATTGATTTGATCGCATGCGTCTAACGCAGCCACTGCGATAAACGCACAATGTAACCACTTAAATAAATCCTTTATTATACCACTGTTCTGTAGACATTGAACTAGTAGGTACGTACCTACTGATAATAAATAAATATCTTGCGACATCTGACACAAATCGACCTAGTCCCACGTTAAGCTCAATTAAGGCTTGTGATGTGGGTACCAGGCGACGATATATACCTATAACAAATAAATACATACAGATACTTCACTACATATTATGCAATAAAGTCACTTTTTCTGTCCCTATGTCCCTTTGTACGCTTAAATCTTTAAAACTACGCAACGGATTTTGATGATTTTTTAAAAAATAGGTATAGTAATTCAAGACGAGGGTTTTTATGTAGGTATAGTACCCGTGCGAAGCCGGGGCGGGTCGCTAGTAAATACATAAACAGCCATGACCAAGGGACAATTATTTGTGATAAATAAATACATGAATAATGCCTTCGCCGGGATTCGAACCCGGAACATCCGGCTTCGTAGGCAGGGTCTCTACCAACTAGGCTACGGAGGCTGACAGGTAATGCTGAGTTTATTCCAGTTTATTGAAATAATGTATTTCAATTTCCACCTTTCCATGTATTATTATCACAATTTCGTAGCAGGCAGCAGGATCTACGATTTGTCACCGTCAGCGTCAAACTGTCGCCTAAGTTTCTCCACTAAGTAGTAAAACTAGATCTTTATTTTGTCTTAGGTATATCGTTAACCTATTTAACTCATACCAGATTGAAGTTCATGAAAATGTTAACTAATTCTTGTCCTAGCATTCGTCATAGACATCTCTGATTAGATTAATAAAAAAAACCGGCCAAGTGCGAGTCGGACTCGCGCCCGAAGGGTTTCGTACCATTATCAATTTATTATTTAAAAAATACAGTTAAATCAACCTACCTCAAAACCTATAGGAGATAATTTAATCGAACCAAAAATCGTTAATAGAGTTTATTAATGTGCGTAACATATATATTTTTTTGAATTTTATATCGCGTAGTTTAAAAAATAGAGGGGGGGGGACACATTTTTCAGACTGAGAGCTGATATCTCGAAAACGATTTTCTTGAATAAAAATGAGATTTATAAACCTTCATATTATTTTCAAAGACCTATTCTCTTAACGCTTATATACAACAACAAAAAATTTCTATCCCTCAGTTACATGTATGTAGGGCCCCCACCCCAATGGTTTTTTTTTACAATTTAGTATCATAATCCTGTAGCGGTTCATACAACACATATCCTTACCAAATGTCGTTACTGTAGTATTTATAGTTTCTGAGTAAATCGGCTGTGACAGACGGACAGACGGACATGACGAATCTATAAGGGTTCCGTTTTTGCCATTTTGGCTACGGAACCCTAAAGATAGAGCGTCTTGAACAAAAAAGACTGGCAACTTAAGTTCAGCATTGGACGTCGTGGGACTTATATGATGATGAGGTGGACTAGGTTTTAGGTAGATTGCAGGTCTACTCACGCCGCGGCGCAGCGTGCCGTTCAACACCTGGGTGCTTAGCCAAGTTGCCAATCGCTAGCGCCTGCTAGCGCATCGTAGTTTTCCCTCTCTGTCACTCTTGCATATTATTTATTTATTTAATTATTTAAACTTTATCGCACAAAAGTAAAACTTAACGTACAAAAGGCGAACTTAATGCCATGAGGCATTCTCTACCAGTCAACCTTAAGGCAAAGCAGAGAGATTGTGGGCGGTGCTACATCTATCCAGTTAAATAATATGAACAAAAACATACATATCATATCTATACCTACACAAATATTAGCAGCTTACTGTCTTTGTCGCAGTATTAGTGCGACAAAGACAGTTAGCTGCCTTTCGCTTACGATTGACGATTAAGCGTTAGCGATTGGCAACTTGTCTAAGCACCCTGGAAGCATTACTTTTTTTTTTTGTTGACGCAGGGGAGAATGCATTTACGCATCATCAACACGGGCTGGGGGAGCCCATGATGGTATGTGGGGCTCGCTCCTCCAGGGAGAAGAATACCCACTAAACTCCCCTGCGACGTTGCCCTCTCTTCCGTTATGGGGAGCATCTTGGGATCGTGTACATTCTACCACGATGCTCCCCCGAACCCTGGAACCATTACTAGGTTAGAGGTACTCACGCGCAGACTGGAGTCGCACCGGGTAGCCCAGTAGCGCGCCGCGGCGCAGCGCAGCGGCGCACTGGTACACGCCGTCGCCGTCGCGCCTGCGCACGTCCAGCGTGCCGTTCGACAGTATTCTGGAACAACCAGGAGTTGATTATAGGAAGACATCATTAACTGGCCATCAGAGTCCAATGGATAACATTTTATTTCTTCTTCTAGATTAGGGACTTTGTGCAGGGCCACCATGCGTCACAAACGATTAACTTGACACACACGTGAATATAGCAGTCACTACCAACTAGGCTACCACCAATGAATCGATTATCAGCAATAGCGCGTCAGAGAAGCACCACCTGTACTGAAAAATATTGTACTAATTCTACCAACTAGGCTATGGAGGCTGACAAAGACTCACTTGTGAGTGTAGTTGACGCCGTCACGCCGCCACGAGTACGGCGAGTAGTCGTCGTGCAGCGGCGGCGGTTTGCACAGCACTGACTCACTAGTAGTGAGTCACGTAGCTAGCGAGATAAAGAACAAATGACTCACTTGTGAGTGTAGTTGACGCCGTCACGTCGCCACGAGTACGGCGAGTAGTCGTCGTGCAGCGGCGGCGGTCGGCGCAGCGACGCCGCCGGCGCCGGTAGCGTGCACGGGACCACGTGTCATGTCAGGGGGACAGTAAACACAAACGACTCACTTGTGAGTGTAGTTGACGCCGTCACGCCACCACAACAACAGCGAATACTCGTAGTTGGGCACGTCACCACTCGTCATGTATGATGTCACCGAGAGCGGGACAAATATCACAAAAGACTCACTTGTGAGTGTAGTTGACGTCGTCACGCCGCCACGAGTACCTACAGCGTGCAGTTGTCGTACAGCGGCGGCGGTCGGCGCAGCACTGACTCATTAGAAGTGAGTCACGTAGCTAGCGGGATATAGAACAAACGACTCACTTGTGAGTGTAGTTGACGCCGTCACGCCGCCACGAGTACGGCGAGTAGTCGTCGTGCAGCGGCGGCGGTTTGCACAACATTAGTTACTCACTAGTAGTGAGTCACATAGCTAGCGGGATATAGAACAAACGACTCACTTGTGAGTGAAGTTGACGCCGTCACGCCGCCACGAGTACGGCGAGTAGTCGTCGTGCAGCGGCGGCGGTTTGCACAACACTAGTTACTCATTACTAGTAAGTCTCATAGCTAGCGGGACAATCGGGACATAGAGAACAAAAGACTAACTTGTGAGTGTAGTTGACGCCGTCACGCCGCCACGAGTACGGCGAGTAGTCGTCGTGCAGCGGCGGCGGTCGGCGCAGCGCCGCCGCCGGCGCCGGCAGCGTGCACGGCACCAGCGTGCGCGTCACGTACCATGTTAGTGGGACATCTGTTGACAGAAAAACAAATTAAAATCGAGAATACGCAGAAGTAAAGGCCCGACCACGACATTGGTCTAAGGCGTATACAATTACGTAGGCGATCATACAATTCAATAGGAAAGGAGTGCCTTTAAATGACAATAAGGGTTTAAAATAAGAAAATTAACACTCATAGCCCTTAACTTTTAAAATGTCCACCGGAAAGAGAGACAGTTTGACCCAGGCCCTAAAAGTTATAGGAAAGCAATACCTGAACCACGACCCGGAGAACACTTTAACTCCAATAAGAATAGATTTCACTTAAGATTGTTACTTACTTCGAAGACTCCAGAATTCTGCCGTCGCGGAGAGAGCAAAATCACTTACCTGCACGATAAAACGTTGGTCAAGACTCCAATTTTAACTCGCCAAGAGCACCTAATAAACGATATAGGAAGAGGTCGAATAGGTATTCAGATTTTTTTGGGTTCCGTGTGAAACAAGGAACCCTTATAGTTTCGCCATGTTCGTCTGTCTGGCTGTCCGGAGCATAGCTCAGTGACCGTTAGAACTACAAATCTGCAATTTGGTGTAGCTATGCTATTCTCTTATTCACACATTCGACGCTGCGTTCATCAACGAGCTCGACGACGAGACAGCCTTCACTTCGACGTCGAGCACTGCGCTGCGAAAAACTGTATTCACTAACGTAGAACAGCTCGTCGCCGAACTGTAGACGGTAACTCTCGACGCAGTGTAGTTCCAGCTCACGCCGCATTCGTCGCCGAGCGCTAGTGTCGTTTAAAGTGCATTAGTGAATACCATTTTTAGGCTCGACACTGCCGCAGCGTTGACACAGCGCTGATAGCAAGGCGGTTTCCTTAGTGAATAACACTGCTGGTATATCTAGGATACACGCACAAAACGTGCACAAAACCGAGTGGTTTCGAGAGAACTGGTGAAGAGGGCCCGAAGGTGTCACATCAGTTATGTACTCGTATGTGGATACGAAAATAAGTCTATAAAGAATAGGTCCATATCTCATTCTATGATTGTCTCAGAAACATCATAATAGAGGAAACCTAGACTTATCCAAACAGCACAAACCCTTACCACGAGTTAACGCCCATATTCGGTACTGTGTACACCCACAAATCTTGCTCTAAATATATGCAGTTAATTGAATAAATAATAATAATAACAATCCAATACGACGTAAATTTCATGTAAAAATGAATTACAAAACTGATACGTATGTTCAGTATTTAGTGTACTAAGTCTGCGATATTTTTTGAATGTCAGCACTATAGCGAGATGAAAGTGACCTACTGTATTCTGACAAATAAAGAATATTGAATATGAATTCCGCATTTGAATTGAATAAAAAAAATACATATTTGACGAGGGTGTTTGAAGTTTCGCTCCGGGTTTGAGTAACATCTTCAAGAGCCAATCGCCATGGACACGATTTTTGTATGAATAAGTATCACGAGAGTTTCGTGATTAAAATAAAAATCGGCAATCAAGAAAATAAGAATTGCCTTGGGCCCATTAACGCTCAATGAGTAGAGTAGAGTTGCTATTCTATACCCCACTCTCCGAAATCAACGAATCACGTTTTGTGTAACGATCGAATTTCGTAGAGTAACTAGGGAGTTAGAATAGCGAATGCTCGTTTAGTCTGAATGCACCTTTAGGCCGTATAACGTTCGGGGAAACGGGGACTATTGTACAAGCGATTTATGGGTAACTTCACACACAAGGTAAGGTCTCAAACACACATACATATTCCGGTTTAATTTGGCTCCGTCCGTCAACAGTGAAATATCATCCAACGTATCTGATGGATGGGGAGAATATTCTAAGTTTCTGCCAGTCACGTTATTTGGGGCTGGAGATTTATTCTCGTCACGTCAGGGAATGTAAGTCTAATTGAAAAGGATATTCGGTTATTGCCGGGTTATGTTTTACTATTGTTAGGACTTGGATATAAATATACTTCATCAGCCTATCTCAGTCCAGAGCTGGACGTAGGCCTCTCCTGTTAATTATGCGTGTAATCGCATTAAGAGGTAAATAAATGCCAATAATCGCCACGCTGAGCAAGCGGATTGGCGATCGCAGTAATGCGACCACTATGATGATGCTGCCCAACATCAATCTTCTATCAAATAATGGTCAGTAGAACTTCAATCCCTTAGTCGACTCTTACGACACCCGGGAAGCGTTAGGGTGAGTAACAAATTTAATGTATTCTTATTGCCGTCACCACGGCGGGGTATAAATACAGGTACCTACGTAGAAAACAAGGATCACATTCTTTAACAAATCTACCTAGTCCCAGGGTAAGAGTAATTAAGGCTTGTGTTGTACCATCTGGGGCTCGTTTCTCGAATCCTTGTAACTTGTAATACAAGTGGAATTCTCCTTTTAACACTATTAACTAGATAAGGATGTCCGCTTGTATTACAAGTTACAAGCTTTCGAGAAATATGCCCCTGTACTGAAAAATACATTTTGAACACGACTCTTTTCAAGTACTGTCGGTTCAAAATGTTCAAATACTATAATATGACAGTATCTAGTCTTAAAAAATAAAGGCAATCGAAATACACTTTAGAAGTGTATATTAATGAGAAAATTGTTTTTTTTTTAATGTTGGCTTCATATAATTATCGCAAAATTGTTAGTAGGCATCGAAACCATACCTACTTTCCTTGAAGTTCTCCGTACAAAACGCCTTTATAGGACCTATTATGTTACTGTTGACGGATGTGTAGGTACTGTAAGAAGAAACTTCCTCGTATAATAATCAACATGAGATACAAACATGTCAAAATATGTTTAATAAAACAGTTTTCCTGGAAGTTCCTGCAATAAACAAGAAATATCGTGGCTACGATTATATTGCGTCGGCACGTGTATGAAAGACTTTCACATTAGACTCGGTATTTATTTGAAATTTTAGAATTACTAAAGTTTTTTAGTAAAATTTACTAGAATTTTAGTCTCACGTTAGTAATAACGTGAGACTCAAACATATTTAAATATTTACGGAGACCCCAGAGCTGGCGCCTAGTTTTCCCAAAGGATCAGCATTGCGATCCAAAGAGGGAACGCCGCCAGCGTCATGGGGTCCATGCCGCAGACAGACCTGCTCGACGGGGTATTCTTTTTATAAGGTTTTTTTTGTAGGTAAGTATATCATAATTCACAATAAATTTATACAATAAAGGCTTTTTACGTTTTTTACGGGTATTTATTTTATTTACGTGTTACTCACGTATTTATCAAGCGGGTTGTGCACGTCGCGGGTACTCCATGATGAGGATCCTTTAAATGCATCGAAACATGTCAAGCAATTATCGACTTAAATACTGAGTAACCCGTTTGATAAATATTTAAATATATTTGAAATTTATTTAATTTAAAACTATTGCTAGAAAACGAGGTAGCTGCTACTACAAAAAAGGTAAATAGGATTCAGAATATTATAAAGTTTTCTCGACGAATTGCTCACAAATTGAATTGAATCACGTAAAAGACCGCCCGTTTGTTGAAGTATCGTAGTGGGTGTAATAGTGTTGTTACAGCAGTACCATTGGTGCTATATCCCGTTGGCAATGTTAACCGGAAATATTGACAACAGACTTCCTATTAAATTCATGTCATCAAAATGATTACTAATAATTTGGAACACTTTCCAATCTTCACTCAATTTCTTAAAGGAGTTGGAGGAATTATCTAGCAACGTCGGTACTTGAAAATCCATGTTTCGTTCCTAATTTAGTAAGGTAGAAATTACCTACATGCTAATTAGGAGTATTACGTATCAAGGCCTAGCCCAAAATGAAGGTCCTGCCATGAGGGACAAAGAGAGAGGTGGTTATGATAAAGGTGCTGTTATACACAATAGTAGTTTTATTATTCTACATAAAAATACGATTTAATCTATATCTCTATAAAATCTGTCAGGGATGCAAATGTTAAACCAAAATTTTCCCGAAAACATGAGATAATTATGTTCTGGATACGGAAATAATATACAAAGTAGATAAGAGTAAAACTCCCGTTTTAATTAGAAATATTACTTAACTTTCATTCCAGATATTTGAGATAAAAGGATACTTTAAAGAAGTCATAAGATGCTAATTGTCAAAGAAAATATTGCCATCGACAATATCGTCACGGGCAATATTTCCGAAAACAGACATCACTAGTAATTATGATGATCACCGGATTAAAGGATAGCTCGTAATTAAACCGCGGATTAAGCAAGGCTTATCGCCAGGAATACATTTTGGTCTAATTCTAGTAACTTTACTAGGCTTAAGCGGAAAGCCAAGGGCACACAAAGGTCCCGTAGAGCTAAGGAGTACATAGTAGAGTATCACAGAAACTCTGAGAAGAGGACTAAGGTTTATTTTATAAATACTTGTGTCGGTAATTGGCTTATGGCTTAAATACATGTTGATTATTATTCAGCGATGTGATTTTTTATTCAACGGCCAAATTTTAGACGGTTAATTCTTAATTCTGAGGTCGTTGTTGAGGTAATATTTATTAACTAAATATTTATAATCAAAATATTTAGTTAATAAATAATTTGATTTGTGTTTACACGATTACATCGTTTAATTATACTTACTCTTAAATTTACTTCAAGATTGTATCGACCGACATATGGCTTTGTGCGTGCGGAATAGAAGCGTAAAATATTAAACAAAACGCGGGGTGGTGAAAAATGGTCCCTCTGGGAGCTACCGCGAAAAGGTATTGAAACACCTACCTTGTTTACAAGGCACAGTACAAACAAAGAAGCAGTACATTAAGTCAAACACTAAATGTGGCTAATGTACTCGTTACTGCGATATAAATGATCCATGCCTTTGTCGCCAAAATCCGGGTAGTTATGTTAAGATTCCATTCGATGTGTAATTAATTGTAGGGCATTTATTTCACAAATCGAATTAGTCCCACATCAAGGTGAATCAACTATGTACCTACTAGGCGACGATGTATATAATATATAGATCTTATTGTACACGTAGCTATTATAGGTACATTTATCACCCGTTTGCATTATCTCCTCTCATCTACTCAAAGGTTAACTGGAAGAGATCCTTTGAAGGAATAAGTTCGCCTTTCTACATGCCTTTTACTTATATGAATGTAATGTTTTGTTTTTGTACAATAAAGAGTTTTACTACTATACATATATGTACCAATATATGGTAACCATGATTGAGAAACAAAAATGTTGTGGTCAAATAATCAAATCAATATACGAAACGAGATGCCCTCACAGGGATTCGAACCCAGGACCTCCAGCTTAGCAACCAGGCTCACTAGCGAACGAGTTACGGACTTACGGAGGCCGAAATCATGTAAGTAGGTGTAATGTTAATATTTATATATTATTATGACATTAAGTCACGAGGTGAAAATCTGTAGATGGTGTATGGATTACTGCCATTGGCCTTATTGTGTAAATATAATTTAGATAGCCAAAGCACCTACTATCACATCACATCTTCAGGCTATTTCAGTCTACTGCTGGACAACGGGCTCTCCTCAGCCTATGCGTATTAAGAGGTAAATGCCCATAAGCACCACGCGGGGCAACCAGATTGACGATCGCAGTAGTGTATCCACTATGATCCATGATGCTGCTGCTCATCATCAATCTTCGATAAATAAATGGTCAGTGATACTTTAATCCTTTAACCGACTCTTACGTTACCTACGAAAGACTTGGGTTGCTAAATGTATTCTTACTGCCGTCACCTCACGGTATACCGCCGTCTACTTTACGTGAAGTCAAAATACTGATACTATTTACAATATTTACGCTGTCTGTCTCGTGGGAGGTCCGCAAAGTATGGGCAGGTGGTAATAAACGAACCTTTTTTACAGAATTATCTAAAAAGCCTAATTAAAAGTTAGTACCCGCGTTTTGAGGGCGCCGTGGATATTAATTACTTTTTCTGGTGTAGCGGATGCTAATTAAATATTCAATTACTTTGACAGTTTTTGGGCATCATTTTTCAAATTTTTATGAGGATAGCTTTACATACAAGCTATGTTTTTCGTTTATGCCAAATAAATATAATAATCAGTACAGCACAAATGCTATATACAGGGTGTTTGGTTAGCGGTGTCGGAGCTTTTAAGAGCTTAAACTACAATCAATTTCATCGATAAATTACCATACAATTTTTTTTTTGTGCCAACGATAATTAAATGGCGGCCATTTTAAAATTTCAAACAGACGAATACGGGCGCACATGATATTTCTGGAATTATACGTTTGTTATCGGTCCTATCCTTGCAAAAAAAATCTCGTTAGAGAGCTCATTAGATAAGCAAACTAATTAAGCTAATCATTTGACTCAACTATTTGAACAACAAGGCTAAAAAAAATTTTTTAAATTAAAAATAGTAAAAAAATCACCTCAATTTTTTAATTAATTTAATTTTGCATGAAAACTAGGTCGTTAAGATAGGTTTTTGGTGTTGTTATTTATTAGTACAGTATGTTAGCTAAAAAATAACACCATAATTACAGTTATACCTTAAGTACTTTAGGAATTACAAGTGGTTCATATCTTGTCAAGTCGAAACTTCGGAGGGCCATATGTAATTTTGTACTGAAAAACGTAGATACGCGTGCGAAAAAGAAATTCGTCACTCGTGTCTATTTCAATGACGATGTGACGTGTTGAAGACCATTGAAGACCCTTCGGTCGTATTTTCACCCGACTTCAAAAAAGGAGGTGGTTCTCAATTCAACTATGTTTTTTGCGATTGGCAACTTGTCTAAGCACCCTGATGCAACATCGTCAAGCTATTCTCATTAAGAAAATAGAAGCGCTGTAGATAATTAAAATAAGGATGAACAGACTTCAGTAACATTACGCACACACAGGACATCAGTCCTGAAAACACAATTCATGGTACTTTGAAACAGATGCCAAGATTGCTCTGGCGGGATTTATTATCTTTCCAAGACTGTTCGTTTTCTACGCAGTTTGTATCATTTCATAATGTTAACGAATTTCTGTTTAATTACATTTCTGATATATAAATAAACTAGCGACCCGCCAGGCTGCGCACGGGTACTATACCTACATAAAAACCTTCCACTTGAATTACTCTACCTAATAAAAAAAATCTCATCAAAATCCGTTGCGTAGTTTTAAAGATTTAAGCTTACAAAGGGACATAGGGGCGGAAAAAGTGACTTTATTTTATACCTATGTAGTGACAATGATAGTGATATCTTGGGACATCTTACACAAATCGACCTAGTCCCACGGTAAGCCCAATTAAGGCTTGTGGTATGGATACCAGGCGACGATAAATATAATAGACAGATACTTAAATACATACACAGCCACGACCAAGAAACAAATATTTGTGATAAATAAATACACAAATGATGCCCTCGCCGAGATTCGGACCCGAAACCTTCAGCTTCGTATGCAGGGTCACTACCAACTAGGCTACGAAGGCTGAGAGTGAGGCTGACAATAATAATCAATAATTATTAATCAATAATCTGAATATTTATCAATATTAGATGTCATATACGATAAAAAACCGGCCAAACGCATGTCGGGCCTTGCAGTGTACGGTTCCGTAGTTATTCAAAAGCGACCGGGCCGTTTACACGCTACGCTCGTAGCCGATCCCGTGATTTTTCCGCTTTGTAGCGAAAATGGTCCTCCCACAGAGAACTCCCCACGGGAGTTCCCGCGCTCAAAGTGTTAAGCTTAATATTCATGATTTTTTTGCAGGGACAGCGAAACTATAAAGGTTCCTAGTTTACTACGGAACTCTAAAAAGACATATCACAATCATTATATTGCATTGTCATCCAACGTACATATCATCAACATCATCATCATCATATCAGCCGAAAGACGTCCACTGCTGAACATAGGCCTCCCAAAGTTTTTTGATCTGTGAGGATATGTACGATTTGTATTTTATTTAGGTGAAAACATGAAAATAAAATCTTATTAAAGTACAGTCAAGTTGGTTATGTGCACGTGCACGCCATAATAATAGCCATCCATGCCGTACTTACTTTTAAAAACTTTTTTCACAAGTGGGGCAGTAGAGTTGGCCAAACGCCACTTAGGTATGTATGTACTATACTATATGTATATAATTTAATACATACAAATTTCAGCTCGATCTGTAACCGCAAATAGGGAAACTGAATAAATATCAACAGGAAGACAGCAAAAATACAACAATATCTCAATTTAAGCAAACCAGTAATATTTAAAATAGAATTCACTGCCAAACAAAACAATGTCATAACAAAGTTGCGATTTTCGCAACAGAAACAAAAAGTTACTCTACTTGACACCAACTTAGTAGAGACACCTACGCCCTAACTACCAAATTATACAACCTTAACGTTCACGAAATAGAATCCACATTCGGACAATAATAAACAAGGCAAGTTTAAGAATATAACCTAATAATTTATAGGTGAAAACATTGTGTGCGAACGAGAGAAAGATAGGGCGGTTCGGTTAGAGGAAAAGAGACGTAGTGTGCCATGCGCAGTGCGATCGGGAAGTAAAAAGTTGGGTAAGGTCGTTTGGGTGAGAGTGGCTTGGTTCCGCTATTAAAGTTTGTCAGCCTACGTAGCCTAGTTGGTAGTGAATTTGCCTACGAGGCTGGAGGTTCCGGGTTCGAATCCCGGCGAGGGCATTATTTGTGTATTTATTTATGACAAATATTTGTTCCTTGGTCATGGTTGTCTATGTAGTTAAGTATCTCTATGTATTTATCTATTATATATATCGTCGCCTAGTACCCAAATCACAAGCCGTAATTGAGCTTACCTTGAGACTATAGGTCAATTTGTGTAAAGATGCCAAAAAAATATTATTATTTATTTATTTAAAGTGGGTAGGTTATCTTATACCGCATTTTTCGAAAGCTCATATCATACATCATCATCAGCATATCTCAGTCCACTGCTGGACGTAGGTCTCTTCTGTTAACTATGAGTATGGATTAGGAGGTAAATGTCCACAATAGCCACGCTGGGCAAGCGGGTTGGCGATCGCAGTACTAGTAATGTGTCCACTTTGATGGCGCTGCTGCCCATCATCTTCTATTAATGAATAGTTAATGATACTTCAATCCTTTAGTCGACTCTTACGACACCGTCTTACGAGTTGGAGTGGTGACGAATGTATTTTTACTGCCGTCACCACAGAATGCATTACGTATTGCGTAAAACCTAACTAGATATCCTTTATAGGCCTTTACATCTCTAATAGTATACCTACTCGTAGATATAGATGTATAATAATATTGTGAACTTGTACAATAAGAACTATTTTTGTTTATTATTATAATCCTTTATTTATTTGTCTTTTTAAGTCAGGTTTTTTATAATAATGTCTTTTTTTTCTCTCTTGATAGTGTCAAACGATTCGAAAATGCTTATTAATAAGCTTAAGGTGCATTCAGACCAAGCGAGCATTCGCTATTCTAACCTCCCACTCTACGAAATTCGATCGTTACACAAAACGTGATTGGTTGATTTCGTAGAGCGGGGGATAGAACAGCGAATGCTCTTTTGGTCTGAACGCACCTTCATTTGAATAAAGAATAGTTTGAATTTGACTTAATTTTCAAATTAATAAACTTTTTGCCAAATGAAAGGTCAAATGAACCCTTAACTTAGAAATCGTAGTAAGAGATCCTTACTTACGGAACCCTAAACGCGGTGTTTTAATGAGTTGATGTTGTTTACGCCTATGCGGCAAGAGACGCTTTTCGAAGCTTTTAATAAAAACTTACGTAGGTAGGTACTTATTTCTATTTCCAATGAAATTTTCCTAGAACATTGCCTATGGCCAATGTAAAGACCAAATAAACTGGTGAATATATAAAGCATTTCTATTCACAATGATATCGTATATTTTTTGCGTTATATACAGGGTGTTACAAGATATTAAATCATGGATCTATTCATGGACTGATAAAACTAACGTGAGACTCGAAACATATCGAGCACTTACGAGTATCGACTTAAATTACATGAGTAACCCCTTAACTTTGAAATAGGTTGCTAAATATTTAATTTAAATATATTAATGATTTCGAACAATTTTTACTATGAGAACAAATGTAAAAACTCAAGAATAAAACGAATATGGGTACCTACTTATTGTATAATTATAACTTAATTTATTCATAATACTCCTCACCATTAGGGTTCCGTAACCACGGAACCCAAAAGACCCGCGCGTGGCATACTCGATCAAAAGAAAGCAAGGTTCAAGGCCACGATATACCTATTTCATAACATTACGACCACTACAGAAGCATATATATCTACACAATTTTCACCTTAATGCCCTTGACATAAGGTGAATAAGTGTCGACATGTTTTTACCTTTACTTCGGTATGTCGTACGGTTTAGGAATACTAAAGAAATTTCCGTGTTTCATTCGTTGTGGATACTCTTTTATTCATTGACATATTTGGGACGTTTTATTTTGTTGCTGTGGTTGCTGGTTTTATCATATATTTTGATATGAGGGGAAATTGTGGCATAAATAGTTACGTGGAGCAAGAAAACATTTTCGCGTTTCTTGTACTCCGTAACTGAGTCACTGTCTTAGTAGCTAGAGGTTCCGGGATCGAATACCAGTGAGGATCTTGAAATTTAACAGCTAACTGTCTTTGTCGCACTAATATGAAAGAGTGACAGAGAGGGAAAACCACGATACGCCACTAAGCGTTAGCGATTGGCAACTTGGTTAAGCATCCTGAAATTAGTGTTTAAAAACAATTACTACTTGATAGAAACAAGTCATGGATCATTTATCATAATCATGAGTTAATAGCTCTATTGTAGTATGTGATTGTATCCATTGAGTTATTTGTTTCACTGCTATTCGATTGGTGGCTACTAGTAATCTATCTATACAGGGTGTAGGTCTAATACGGGCGAAGCTCATAACGGGTGTTAGTTTACGACATAATAAGTACATTCAAATAACTTTTACTTAAAATTATAGCAACAAAATTTTCCATACATCATAATTCGGCACGCAATGTAGAGCAACATACGCGAGTTAAACACTCGTTGACAGCTAATTTCAAAAGCAGATGACATAACTGCCATATCAACTATAACAAATATGTTCGTACCTACATTGCTGCACCGATAATCTTAAAAAAAATTGTGGGGTCATAATTAAGAGTAACTTTAAAAAAACCTTGTAATCCATGATTACACTAATGAATCCCATGCCTGGTTTAAATGATAGCCCGTATTAGATTTACACACTGTATAAATAAAAATGAATTGCTGTTCGTTATTCTGCTTAAAACTCGAGAACGGCAGAACCAATTTGGCTAATTTTGGTCTTGAAATATTCGTGGAAGTCCAGGGAAGGTTTAAAGGGTAAGAATAATTGAAAATATGTTACAGAATATAAGAAAAACAAGAACTGAAACTTAAGACTAGAGTCAATCTAAACTAATTCTTCAAATGTATAGGTCGATTTGTGTGAGGTGTCCCAAGATATTTATATTTATATGTAAAATACAAAAATAAAAAAAAAATATACTGTTTAAATAAATTTGGACTACATTAATAGGTAAGTGACATATATCTCGTAACTTAGCAAGCCGCTAAGTATCATTTGTCCTTTTTAGTCTTATCAATGTGTCCATAAGAGCGAAAGGGACAAAGAATAGTTATAGCGTCTTGTTAACTTAGAAGACGTCAATAAGAGGGTATATCATTCATGAAAATAAATTATCCCGATTTTGCTTAGTTTTAGAGATAATGGCATACTTTTCCAAAAAGTAGTTTTACATCATAACTTGTAAAAACTTAATTTAAAAATTTCGCGCGTAGTTTTAGGGCTATTTTGCTTTGTCGGCCATGACTCATATATCGGTCATTGGCATCAAACCAGTAGTGCCGATATATCAGTCAGGCTCTACTCTCTCATGAGAGCCGCAAACCTGATCACATAATTGGGAGAACACGACCTAGTCCCACGGTAAGCTCGACTAAAGTTTGTGTTCTGGGTACTAAGCGATTATACGATTCATAATGATGGTTGCCATTACGCTACCCCAATATTACAGGGTTCTATACATTTTCGGGGTAATTGAATCTAGACTTCTGGACTAAGTGACAATGAGACAATGTTCGAATTTCAAGTCGACATTAAAAAACCGACTTCAAGCGATTTCTCCAGGATCCTCGATTTGTTTCCATCATTGGTTTCAAATTCTTGTAACTTGAATTGAATTGAGAACCTCCTCCTTTTCTTGAAGTCGGTTAAAAAGTGTGTCGGTAAGTGATACGAAGTTCGCAGTGTCTCCACCGCACTTTAGGGATGCTGCTGCCCATCCCCCGGTGGTCTTGGTCGTAGTTTTCAGACATACCCGGGTCATGATCAGTGACACTTTAGTCCATTAGTCGACTTCTACGACACCCACGGGAAGAGTTGGGGTGGTGACAAATGTATTCTTACTGCCGTCACCACACGGCATTGCTGAACACTGCTGTTACATAATTTAATGTAACATCATCCTTTGACCAGAATATCAAAGAATGATGTTACATACAATTATTATTAATTATGGGCATTTACCCATAATTAATACATAATTTCCTAATGCGTTTATACGCATATTTGATAGGAGAGGCTTACGTCCAGCAGGGGACTATCATAGGCTGATGATAAGAATAAGAATAAGAATAAGAATAAGAATAAGAAAGTATTTATTGCCACAACTAAAAAAATAACAGCACCACAATGCATTTAATCACACCCGCATGCAGAAAACATTACATTAGTTTATTGGAACTATATTATGATGATGATTATTTATTATTTATTCTGTAAAATTGTCCTTGTTACATTTTGTTTTATAACGTTACAAAACAGAAATTATTAGGTTATTTTCGGTATTTATTCTTTGATATAATGTATAAATTGGTCAACTTTTGGTCGTTTCTCTCACGAAGACGTGCTTTGGTTCGTATTGTCAAGTTATTAGTGTTATTACAATCTATAAGGTTGCTAAACGGAAATTGTCGAGATACTTAATAATACGTTAATTTTTTGCTCGTGTTATCCACCCTGTATATTTAATTGCCTATTTTAACAGTTACACGTGCTAGGCGGTCTGTATACGCCTGTTACACTTTCATGACATTGTTACTTTATACTACACGTGTATAATTATAATTGGTACCTACATGATATTTCAATTATTAATGCACAGTCATGATTACGTAACAAACGTATAGCGTAGCGTACAATGACCATCAGGGTGCTTAGACAAATTGCCAATCGCTAACGCTTAATCGTCAATCGTAAACGAAAATCAGCTAACTGTCTTTGTCGCACTAATATGAAAGAGTGACAAAGAGGAAAGTCAAAGTCAAAGTCAAAATATTCTTTATTCAATTAGGCCCAGCAACGAGCGCTTTTGAATCGTTAAACTAAATAGCGAATGAGAGAAAAAAAAACTACCTCCGGTTCTAACCCTACACCACTGCCTGAGAAGAATCCGGCAAGAAACTCAGCGGGACTTTCTTTTTTCAAATAATAGTTTTATAAAATCTTACGGCTAACATGCATTAATTAAAAGCGAATAATAAATTTGATTTAATATAAATACAGATGTAGTACATTAAATAGAGATGAAGTCTCTAATAGTCAGAACAATTATATAAATTTAATGAATTTTGAGAAATGTATAGATGTAAAGATATATGTAAAAGGGCATACAATTGTTTTTAGTTAAACGTTAAAATTAGCATTATTATACTGCTAGAGATGTAAAGGTCTCTAGTTGTCAGAGTAAAAAGAAAACAAACGGATACATTTCACTAAATGTTTCAGAGATGTATAAGGTCTCCATGCGTCATAATATTAAATAATCATAAATAAACAAACATGTAGCGAATTCAATTTCTCATATCAAGAACAGCAGGAAAATTGTTTGAATTTAAGCCATGAGTGAGCTTGATTAGACCGGTCTCCGCAAACAGCACCCGTTCACGAGTATGACGCGTATCTCAGCCATCGCCTCCCTCAACCTTCTTTCGGGAAAGTGGCGACCCGATCAACGACGCCACCGTAAGCAGAGACCTTAAAGTGAGCATGACTGTGCAAGCTATCAGGCAGACAATATAATTTAAATACTATGAATGCTGACCATATTTAGTTTTATGAGAATTTATATTCGTACTTGCCCGTTACATATAAGACAACTATCACAAGAAAATAAAAAATAGAAATAGAAATAACTAGGACAGAAAATCTGAATACAAAATTAAAATTACTTAGGTGTAAAGGACTCTAAGTGTCGACATAATATACATTAAAATAGGAAAAATTAAAATAAAAAGATAATCTCGGAGATGTATAAAGTCTCCAAGTGTCAAGATTACATATTAGTAATACGAAAAAAAACTAAGATAATGACTATCTTACGTCAGATCTATAATTAATGAAGACAAAATGAAACATTAGTATGATAGTAAACATTCACTTATGTATATGATTTACCGAACACGTTAAGGTACTGGCTTAAAAGCATCCTTATCATTTATGAAGTCGTTAACGGTATAATACGCCTTACTTATCAAGTAGCGCTTAACCTGAGACTTGAATTTATGCTGTGGCAAATTTGTTAAATCACTAGGAATTTTGTTATAAAAACGTGTACAGTTCCCAACGAAAGACGCACTAACCTTACGGAGACGGTGGGCCGACACAGCCAGCTTATGTTTATTCCTAGTGTTAAAGTTGTGAACATCACTATTCTTCTTGAATTCATGAATGTTTTTACGAACATACATAATATTGTCCAGGATGTATTGGCAGGCTACAGTAAGTATGTGTGCCTCTTTAAATTTCTCCCTAAGGGAGACCCGAGCACCTAGTTCATAAATGGAGCGCACAGCTCGCTTTTGTAGCACAAAGATGGTCTGAATATCTGCCGCTTTCCCCCACAACAAAATCCCGTATGACATGACACTGTGGAAGTAGCTGAAGTATACCAGCCTAGCCGTCTCGACGTTCGTCAGGTGCCTGATTCGCCTCACTGCATATGCGGCAGAGCTGAGTTTGCCGGCCAATGCTGCCACCTGTGCATGCCATTGTAGTTTAGAGTCTAACGTCACACCCAAAAAAACTGTCTGATCTTCAAATTCCAGTGATTCACCATTTACTTTGATCATACTGTTGCTTACCTGCTTAACATTGGGTAAGGTAAATTTAATGCACTTAGTTTTCTTGGCGTTTAAAAGTAAGTTATTTACTGTAAACCAGTTTACAACAGTAGATAGCGCTTCATTAATGGTATCAAAGCTCTTTTCTTTTCTATCCACTTTAAATATGAGTGACGTGTCATCAGCAAATAATACAATGTCATGTTTCTCTCGGAAAAACTACGATACGCTACTAAATGCATTCTATCGCGCTCGCACTAACATATTGGAGCGAGCGCGATAGCCTGCTTGTATCGAGTAAAACCTAATGCTACCGATACTTGCAAAGTCATGGTACGGCTTCAGCTTGCTGCACGAGCATCTATCTCCCTCACTCCTGTTAAGATCTAATTTAAGCAACAGAGACAGGATTACAAACGACAGCCGGCCTCAGTGACCAATAATGACAAACAATAATAACACAGTGATTCTGCATTTAGGTACTGGTCTCACCGCGAGCTACTAAGCTATGAACTATCGGCTATAAACACGAACACAAGATACGCACTCCCGTGTCAATAAAAGAGACACGGCGATACTCGCCCGGCGGTGATAGCTGATAGCTGGACGAGTATAGCCGTGTCTCTTTTATTTACACTGGAGTGCGTATCTTTTGTTCGTGTTTATAGCCGATAGTTCATAGCTTAGTACTTTTGGATGTGTACTTTGTAATCAGATTACCAAGTACATAGTACAAAGTACATATACGATCTACCTGGGCCGGCTGAAGTACTTTACCTAAGTACCTAGATTATTACCTACTCTTATATGTGGTTCTCATAAATATGATATTATCATTGGGGATTACAAATACCAGTCAATAAATACGAAAAGGCAAGTTATTTATAAAATGTATACACTCAGAATATATTTGCCATCCGAGACAAATACCGGTAACAAATATGGAATCAAAGATATTCTCGAATGTCGGAACCAATGAGATAACATAGTAACAGCTGAGCATGGCAAACATTTATTTATTCCCTTGGGAAAATTATCGGGGCTCTTCGCGAAAATACGGAATACTTTAGAGAAAGCCACAGCACAAATGTTAAGTTATTTATAAATAATAAATATTGGATGTCATATATCAAAGAAAAAAACGACCAAGATCACCAACGTCCGAGGTGGGGATCGAACCGACGTGCTCAGCTTTCGCGGCTGATGCCTGCACCAATCGGCCACTCGGTCTTAGCAACCACCAGTCACTTTCCTTGGGTATACCTATGCAATCCCTTAAATTTTTCACAATACGGTGAATTATTTATGCATAATATTTTCTTCGGTTACCGCGAGGATTACTCATGAAATAAAACTATGAAAACGGATAAACTCGCGTATATTAATTAAATTTAACTTCATTCCGACGTTTCGAATACTTTACAGTGTTCGAAACGTTTATTTTTATTTATGCATGTTACCTGTAAAGCCTCGCTTTCCTTTCAACTCGCTCGCAAATCGTAAAGGTGCATTCAGACGAATATCAACGAATCACGTTTTGTGTAACGATCGAATTTCGTACGGTGGGGGCATAGAATAGCGAATGCTCGTTTGGTCAGAATGCACCTTAAGGCGCTCTCAAATAAATCCCAGTAGCCGTCTTATAAAGGCCGAGTCACACCGCATGCGTGTGCGGCACGTGCACGTGTATAATTGTGCGGCGTGAGCGTTGTAGCGTTTGTAAATGCCGTATTAGATGGCACACCGATTGCATGGCGTACGCGGTGTGATCTACTGACTAAACACTTAAGTGACAAAAAGGGGGATATGGAGAAAGTATTTTTTATTATGTAGCATTATTATAAACTGCATAAGAATAACATTTTAATTAATTTCCTGGTGACGGCAGCTAGAAGAATACATGTGTCTGGTATCACCAGTCACCACCCCAATTCCGTCGTAAGAATCGTCTAACGAATTGAAATGCCATTCAATTATTTATTGGAGTTTTCTACTTCGAAATAAAGATTTATTATTATTATTGCATATACATTACTGCGATCGCGAATCCGCTTGCCCAGCGTGGCGATTATGGCCATTTACCTCCTAATGGATAATAGTATTTTATGCAATAGTGGTATTATAAGGGGTCAAAAAATGCGAGCGGCGTGAGTTGCGATACGAGCCCGAAGGGCGAGTATCGCAATTGAAGACGTCGCGAGCATTTTTTGAACTAATAATACAACGTTGCATACTATACTTTTTCTACGACTAAGTGGCATAGCATACACAGAACAAATAAAATATCATTCATTGCTGAACGCCACACATCTATTCCAGTTGTCACCAATAAACACCTAGTATGTATATAAACAAACTAAAATAATATTGTTAGCTGATACATACCTGCACTCCCAAAAGGAGCAGGCGGAACATTAGAAATTAATAATAATAATGAAACAAATGACATTTTTTAGGCACTTCACATTGGCACAAACTATTATATATGCGAATCGACTTAAATCTAACCTATACAGAACTGGGGGCCGTCCACGAACTTCGAAATTCGCAAAAGTCGAGCATCCGTTTCTGTCACTCTAATAATAATCTTGTTGAAGTGACAGAGACAAATGATCGAAACTCAATTTCGAAGTTCGCGGTAGGACTTTCAACTGCTAGCGGAAAGCGGGAAGGTTTTTTTTTAATGTAGCTGTCATTGTCTATGGATAAGTTTGCTTTTTAAACCGCGCTTAGTTGCCAGAGGTACAAAAAAGTAATTATGCATAATATTAAGTTTGTAATTGGTACAAAAATATATTATATCACATTAATAATTAAAAAAAACAAAACCTTTCTTTTAAAATTATATTTTAACCTTATATTATTTTAATTTATAATTATTGTAATAAATAATCTGGTACTAATGTTGGTAGCAGTGTAAAAATTCGAAGATCGGAACAAATTCAATATGGCGTCTATCATAGGTGTGATGTGGCAGTCTGTGGTAGCACGCAGTGCGTTTTTGAGTCTGTTCGGAAAGTGACGACCTCTGGCAGCGAAAGACGCCCATATATCTCGCGTGCCTTCTCTTATCGAACAACGCTGCGACATTACGATACCGGCTGAGAGTGCGTTTTTGAGAAATAGACTATAGATTTTTGACAGGTGTAATTATGTATATCTTTACAATAGTGTGCGTAACTATGTAACTAGCAAAAAAAAGGTCAGGAGTAGAAAAAGTAACTAATGAAACTGTTTTGATTAAAATGAAGAAGAAGATGGAAGTATTACTGACTATCACAAAACGAAAAACAGCATACTTCGGACACATTTACAGAAACCCAAAATATGAGTTAATTATAAATATAATACAAGGGAAAATAGACGGAAAACGAGGAAGAGGAAGATCAAGAACCACATGGTGTAGCAACATTAGGGACTGGACCGGTATTAAAGACACTACCACTCTAGGCAGAGTGGCAAAGAATAGAAGTGACTTTCGCATGATGATCGCTGACATCCGTTAGGATATGGCACATAAAAAAAAGTAGAGGAGAGGCCTAAGTCCAGCAATGGACTGATAAAGGCTGATGATATATGTTATATCTGCATAGCAAATGATTTGCATTCCAAGCAAACTGCAGTCATTTAACATCAAGTGCCCTGAGAGCACGCCCATTGAAATTATCTCATAAAACCATTACGTCATTGCTACCAATTTAAACTGCATTCAGCGTTATTCCTATCTCCCACCCCACTGCACTTTAGCGAGTCGAAACAATAATAAAAACACAGTCGAATTGAGACCCTCCTCCTTTATTTTGAAGTCGGTTGAATAGTCACTATTTTCAGTAAAAAAAAAATACAATGAAGTCAATAAATATGCTCAAAAAGTGCGGGCCAGTTAGAGATACGCGGCCTTGTTTCTCGCCGAGATTTGTATGAGGCTTTTCTCAAACTTGCAATGAAATTAAAAATCGGAAGTCATTTTCATAGTACACAATAGTACATTTCCTAACTAGTACGGAAACTTTTTTTCGGCGAGGGTGAAAGTTGGAGCCCGAGTGAAACGAGGGCGACAATCACCCGAGTTAACAAAAAATGTTTTTGCACGTGTAAGGGACGATTTTTTTCATAACAAGTGCGTCAAAAACAGAAATTACCGCGCGCGAAGAGTGCGCAAAGTTCGTTTTTGTGCACTAGTTAGGAAAACAAATAAGTCAAAGATCGAAACGAATCTACAACATAAAAAAAATCAACTTATACGTCAATATTTTTTATTATTATTATTATCTTTATTGGAGAAACAACAGAAGTAATGACAATAAAGGTGTTTAAGATCTAAAGTACTAAAAACTAGGTGTACACATACTTCCTTAAACGCTCTCGCTTTTAAACTATTTGATGTAATCTTTTACCTGGTTACATTGACATTAATTCTTTTTTTACGGTAAAATGCGATGCTACGTTCTGTCAATTTACAAGTTACTTCCGGTGTTTTACTTTTTAAAGCAGCTTCCTTCCGGTACTTTGCAGTCCTAGGACTGTTAAGTAGTTATGAAATGCCTTTACATATCAAGATCAATCATCGAACTAGCGACTTGATACTTCCTGGTTTTGACGTACACTCGACCAATTGGAACCCTAGGCCACTCTAGAACCATGTCAAAATGAAAAGCCGTTTGAAATGTCTTACAATCTGATTGATAACGTTACTTTGACATGGTTCCTGAGTGGCCTAGGGTTCCAATTGGTTGACTGTACATACATATCTAATGCCAACATTTCATTGCAAGTTTGACAAATCACTACATAGTATAAAATAAAGTCACTTTTTCTGTCCCTATGTCCCTTTGTACGCTTAAATCTTTAAAACTACGCAACGGATTTTGATGAGATTTTTTTTAATAAGTAGAGTAGGTAGGTATAGTACCCGTGCGAAGCCGGGGCGGGCCGCTAGTAAATAATAAAGAGGTTATGGTACGGATAAGGAACCCTTCAGGCGTCGAGAGTCAAGACTCGCACTTTGCCAGTCTTTTTAAATTATCATTCATCTCTGTTTAACCCTTAAATGCATGACCTAGACAAAGATTTATTCAAATTTGAATTCTTACATGTTGACAATAGGGTTGAAAGTACATGATGCATATATACATTAGATCACTATGCATTTAAGGGTTAAAACACTAACTTTACGCT